>OU426980.1:101593275-101685433 GCA_911387785.2 Aelia acuminata
AATTCTAGAATTTCCTTGAAAGGTTTGTCCGGATGTTGTAAATGTAAAACTCTCATTTGTTCCAAAAGAGTGGAGCTTGCCCTGTTTAGTGTTCCTAAGGAGTTTGAATTTTGAGGAGTGGTTTCATGTTTTTGAATGTTTAGATATCTTAATAAATCTTTAAACACTAAATTGTCGAATTCGCGGCCGTTATCCGTGGTTACAAGGGTTGGTTTTGGAAAAATATTCAAGTAGGCCACAAGAGCATCTTTTGTGTCTCTCTGATTGTTTGTTTCCGAAAGATAAGTAAACATTTTTTTTTAAAAAACGTCCACGATGCAGTGAACATATTTGCCGTTGATGTGTATTGTGTCCATTTGTATTTCTTCGAAGGGTTTGTTTGGTGTGGGGGTTAATTTGAATTTAGGTTTCGGTGGGTGTCTGTCATATTTTGTTTGTAGACAAATTTCACAATTCGAAATCCAGGATTTAATGTTTCTTAGCATGTTAGGCCAGTAGTATTCATTTTTTAATTTCTCGAAGGTTTCTTCCGCTGCTCTATGGTGGGTTTTACTTATATGATAATCGGAGATTAGTTCGTCCTGTTGGTCTTTATCGGTGATGTCCGTGACATAATTAAAATATCGTTTTAACTTATTTGTCTGGAATTTTGTTCTAAATAGTTCGCTTATGTTAAAATATGTTTTTTCTAAAAGGTCTATTTCCGATGTTATCTTGCTTTTAGTCGAACAGTATATACCGTATGTGGTGCTTGGTTTTACGAATTCTAATAATAAATTTTCTAGATCTTCCTCGCTCTCATAACCTAAAATAAATATTTCACTCCTATGTTTAGTTTGAAAAGGTTGGGAGTTGCGTGTGTTCGAAAATCCTTTTTGGACTATAATTTGATGTTTTTCAATATTAACGGGTTTACTCTTGTCTTCGTTAATCATTATTCTATTTTCGGAAGATGAGTTATCAGAATGAACAGTCGCGAGGCTTTTTTCGTCTGATTCAGATATGTGTAATAACTCCTGTTTTTCGTTTGGGAATCGCGATAGATAGTCGGCTACTTTATTAGCTTTTCCTTCTATATGTTTTATGTCAAAATCGAAATCTTCTAACATTATTTTCCATCTAATTAACCTAGCGTTTTGGGTTTTGCATGTTTTCATGTATTCTAAGGGCTTATGATCGGTGTATATATGAAATTTTCTTCCGTACAAATAAGGCTTAAAGTGGTTGCACGCCCAAATTATGGCTAGACATTCTTTTTCGATTGTGGAATAATTTTGCTCGGCTTTATTAAGCGTTCTGGACGCGAAACAAACAGGTAATTCGATGTTATTATGTTTTTGACTGAGGACTGCGCCGACAGCGACATTAGAGGCGTCAGTAATTAAATAGAAGTCTTTGGAAAAATCTGGTACTTGTAGGACCGGGCTACTACTAATGAGTTCTTTTAACTTTTCAAATGCTTCTTTATAAGAAGATGGGTTAATGGTTATCCCTTTTCTTAATGATTTAGTTAGGGGAGATGCGATTTTCGCATAATTTGGTATCATTTTTCTGTAAAAACCGGTTACTCCTAAAAAGCTTTTTATTTCCTTTTCGGTTTTCGGAAGTTTTGCTTCCATAATGGCTGAAATTTTAGCTGGGTTAGGTTGTATACCTTTTTCCGATATGATATGACCTAAATATAATAATTCACGTTTACAAAATTCCGTTTTATCCAACTGTATTTTTAAATTATGTTTTTGAAGTTTTTGTAAAACCGTTTCAATATGTTTCATGTGATCCGTCATATTTTCAGAAAAAATTATTATATCATCCATGTAGATGAGGGTGTTTGGGACATCCGAAAAAATTATGTTCATTGCTCGCTGAAACGTTGCAGGAGCATTACAGAGCCCAAAAGGCATTCTAAGAAATTCGAAGTGCCCTTGGTCGGTTGAAAACGCGGTTTTGGGGATTGAATCTTTTTCAACTCGGACTTGGTGGAATCCGGAACATAAGTCCATTGCTGTGAAGATAGAAGAACGACCTAATTTTCCTAGCAAGTCTTCAATATGAGGGAGCGGATATTTATCCGGAATTGTCTGTTGGTTTAACTTTCGATAATCAATAACTAATCTTACTTTTCGTTTGCCGGACGCGTCTAGTTTTTTGGGTACAACCCAAACTGGAGAGTTATAAGGAGAATTACTGGGTTGAATTATTTTGTTTTCTAATAATTTGGTGATTTCGTTCTTTATATCTTCGCGGAATTGATGGGGATATCGGTAATTTTTTGAATAAATAGGTTCCTCTGTTTTTGTTTTAATTTTATGTTCTAAAATGTCGGTTGCGGACAATTCATCTTTATCGGTTTTAAAAATGGATGGATATTTTCTTAGTAGAAATATGAGTGTTTCTCTGTCTTTAGGAGCCATATGATCTCCACGGATTAAATTTGGAATTTGTTCAGAAATGTTTTCTGAACTGGGGTGGATTTCTTCAACTTCTTCGCCAAGAAGATCATGAAAATTTATTTCTAACGTTTTACTATTTTTGCTAATTATGTTTAAATTATTCTCATATATACCTGGTGGGATTTCTATATCGTCGGTTTTTAAATCAACATAAAAAATTCCTTCTTTATTTATTGGGACCGAATTAACTCCTTCTTTTAAATTTATTTCGCGGTCTTCGTCATGTAGGTGAAACTTAAACGAACTATATTTTGTTGTGATTAGGCGATCTTTAAATTCAATTTTAGACTCCATATCGTCCATGGTTTGATTGCCGATTAATAAATCATAATTTGGACTAAACTTATAAATAAAAAATTTTAGTTTTTCTGGATTTTTCAAAAACGTAGTATCACAATAGGTGTATAAAACTTCATCGCCATATTTTTCCCCTGTTGCTGTTTTAACAACAAATTTTTCTTTTACTCGCGGTACTTCCTTTGGAATGATGTCAGGATTAATGAAATTACTTTTCGAACCTGTATCTATAAGCCATTTCCGATCATTATGGTCTGTCACGTAAGGGAGTTGATCAAAATTTATAGTATGAAATTCTAATACTAGGGATTGTTCGGTTCGTTCTGGCGGTTTCCTAAAAAATGAGTGAGTTGGGATTCGAGTTCTCTTATTTTTATGTCTCGGGGATCTTCCTGTGTTTCCTCAATTTCAAAAACTGGTTGTTTTGGAGGTTGAGAATTAGCACTTCTCATAGAAACCGTTTGACCTGTTGTGCCGTTATAGGGTCGCTGATAATTATTATGGAATTGGTTTTGGTTATTTTGCCTGTATTGTCCGGAATTAGGTTTATTAAAAAATTTACGTTGATCTTGAGGATTCCATTCTCGATTGTGGACCTCTCTAGGTTGGTGATGATTTTGATGATTATAATTCGGGTTATAATCGTATTGGTGATTATTATAGTGAGGATTATAATGGTGGTTATTGTAGTGATGATTGTTATGATGATTATTATAGTGTTTTTTATGATGTTTGTGGTGATCGAATTTTTTCTTTTGAAAATGTTCGGTTTTATCACCAGCTCTATTCATTGATCCGGATGAAATTAAATCGTCAAACAGGAGATGATTCTCATTTTGAATAAGGTTTCTTAAATCATCTAAATTCTTAAGTTTCTCGGTTTTAGTCATCAAGTAGGTTCTAACGTGTAAAGGCATATTGGTAAAGAAATGGTAAAGTAGTTGGGTTTCTAAATGAGCAATTACGGTTTCCCTATTATACGTTTTGTCTATTCTGTGCCGAGAAATGATTAGAGTACGGTTTTTGTCTAATCTTTGGAGAAAATCTAGGGGATGTTCTTTATGTTTAATGTTGGTGTTAAATAATTCGAAAGTTAATTGTTCAATTGATCTTGAATCGCGGAAAGTTCTTTCTAAATAATTGAGGAGTTCGTCGATTGTTGCAAATTCGCATGTTGTATTGATATAATCTGCATCAGCAGTTAAACGCGCGAGGACTTTACTAAGTAATCTTTTTTCATTTAATTCTTTAAAGGTATTATTGCTAGCACAAACAATAGTTTTAACTTGCCTAACAACACTTACAAATTTTAATAAGTTATGCGGATTACCATCAAACTGTGGAATATGGTCGTAGTCTGCACTCTTAATTTGAAAAGATTCCATCTTTTTTAATTTATTAATTTGTTCAGTAATACGACTTAGCGCAGGGTCGGTATTCATAAAATTTTAAATTTAACTAAGTATTATAAAATGCAATAAAACTTAAATACAATAAAATAAAATGCAATAAAATTAATGAAAAATAAAAGAAAATACAACAAAGTTATCTTAAAAGCTTACTATTGGAGAGCCGCGGAGTTCTGCTGGATACCTGCGACCAGTGAGTCCAGTGAACTGCAACTTAGGATACCTCGGGTGAGTGATGTCCTAGGTTGAATCTTCCAAAATCGTCAGAATCTTCTGGTACCTCGGGTAGAGTGGGCCAGAAGCAGTGATACTAAAGATACCTCGGATGAGTGGGTCTTCAATACCAAAGTTCGTCAGAATTCGGAGTGAACTGCGAAGACAAATCAAGATACCTGAGAACAGTGATTTCTTGATGCTTGCAGTCCCTGTGTTCGGGCGCCAGTTAACGTGCTGACCAAATAGCGAACTTAAAAAATAAACTTTATTGCTCAAAAGTACAAAGATTACATAAGGATAGATCTTTACTGCTAGTTGCTACGACTACGGATAGACTAAGAATGAATCAATATGTCACATGGATAGCCCAAGTGGAAAGGGAAGAGGAGGGGGTTTCTGATTATACTGCTGGAGAAGCACCTGACTAAGGGAAAAAGGTTTAAAAGACTTTTATTGTTTATGGCTCGTTAACTCAGCATAGGTGGCAAAATAGTGTTATTAATGTGAGGTCGTATTGAGGGGCGGAATGCGGGTCGGATCACGAACTAGTAGTCGCTAAAGTTCGTCAAAGACTTTCAATAAAAAAAGGTTAGAAACCGGATCTCGTACCGAATATTTTAATCTGGAAAAACTTAAAATTCCGACGATTAGAAAACAATTTGAATTTGAACTCAAGAATAGATTTGATGAATTAGAACCATCGACCGAGAATGGTGAAGACATTGATCAATTGTGGGAAGGGATTAGGGATAATATTAAAGAGGTCAGGAATTTGTGTGTGTGTAAAAGGAAAAATAATAAGAATAAACCATGGTTCGATGAAGACTGTTTAAACTCGTGTGATAAAAGAAAAGCCGCTAAACTCAAAGTTTTAAATAATACTAGCGAAGACAATCGTGCCTACTTCCGAGGCATAAATAACGAAACGACTAAATTGCTTAAAAATAAAAAAAGAGAATATCTCAAAAACAAAATAATAGAAATCGAAAATAATGGAATCCAAAATAACGTTAGAGATATGTATAAAGGCATAAATTTATCACGTAAACGTCTAGGACCACTTACGACTGGTATTAGGGATAATAATAAAAATATCATAGCGGATCCGGTAGAAATAGTAAGTTCAAAGAACACTTTGATAATATTTTGAATCCAGAAATACTCGTCTATCACCACTTTTGGAATTTCAAAGTGCTGAACCGTTATTAGAAGAACCTTGTATAAGGGAAGTCGAAATAGCTATCGGAAATTTAAAATCCTATAAAGCAGCGGGGACGGATAATATTCCAAGAGAGCTAATCAAAGCATGTGGGGAAGCTGGGATTTCAAAAATACATCTTTTGATAAAAAAGATCTGGGAGTATGAGAAAGTACCCGAAGAATGGAAAGAGTTTATACTTATACCGAATCACAAGAAGGGGTCGCGGAGAGATACTAATAACTATCGTGGGATCTCACTACTTCCGGTCTGCTATAAAATATTTACGTCAATCCTGACAAGCCAAATAACCGTATACGCGGAATACGGAAATTATCGGAGACTATCAATTTGGTTTCAGACGGAACCGATCAACTGTAGACCAAATATGCTCCCTCCGTCAAATATTAGAGAAAAAATTAGAATACAACGGTATTGTTCATCAACTGTCAGTCGACTTTAAAAAAGGCTTATGATTCATTAGACCGCAATAAACTGTATAACATTCTGACTGAACTAGGAATCCTCTTTTCTTAGCCGTTAAAGGCCGATTTTATGGCTAGGTTAGAATTATATTACGCGCCTTTTTTTACGAGTATGAGACCGCGACGTCATCTCAACTCTAAACAACTTCACCTATTCCCCTGGCAAATAAACATCGATTAATCGTACTTTCTGTACATATGATTAATTTTGAAAATACCGCGTCTCCCCACCCTTGCATATATAGAGCATTACTCTTGTTCGAATGTTATCATTTTTCAAAGTATTAGTATTTTAGAGTCCCTGAAAAATATTAATATTGAACCTATACCGTTCTGAATACAAGTAATTACGTAACTATGCGTATAAGTTCCTTACCAATCCACTTTTGCATTGCATTAGTTCTGATACAGACTATATTACGATATTTACCATTTGTGTGGCAGATAAATCATTTATTAAGGGATAATTCCTTTTTAAGAACTGTAGTAGTAACCAGCAGAAAGGCTGGTGAACTGCGAGGGCAGATGGGTCTCCTTAGCCGTAGCGAAGGCAACCTATCTAGGGACCCTGGCTCCTGATTGAAGCTAGGAACCAGTTGTCCCGAGGTAACGGGGCCTTTTAGGCTGGGCCAATCACCCGCCTAGGAGTAACTACACCTGATTCAAAGTAACTTAGTGAATAGCCTCGGATTTGGACAGTCTAGAAGGAAACGACCTGGCATGGATAAGGATATACGAATTGGAACCAGGAACGTGAGATCACTCACCGGCAAAGAAGTTGAAATAATCGATGAAATGATGACATACAGGCTAGATATTCTTGAGTTAAGTGAAGTTAAAAAGAAAGACTCTGGTGAAGTTAAGATGGATAGAGGGCACACGCTTATTTATTCAGGAGTCCTCCCTGAGCGCAGAGCAGTGGAAGGTGTTGGCATCATCATGAAGGACGAACTATTTAAGAAAGTGGTAGAATGGGAACCAATAAGCCCTCGCATAATCATGGCAAGCTTAAGTTTGCGAATAGGAGACTCGGCTCTAATACAAGTGTATGCGCCAACAAACGACTCTGAGGTCCTTGAGAAAGAACACTTCTACAGTGACCTGGAGCGAACTGTAGTTAAAGCAAGGAACAGCCACAGGAGTATTTTAATAATGGGAGACCTCAATGCGAGAACAGGCAGTGACCACTTGAGGGCTTGTGGTGCAATGGGTCCTCATGGTGGAGAGCACATTAAAAATGAAAGTGGAGAGCGCCTTATCGAGTTCTGCATTGAGAACGATCTGCTTCTGGGAAACTCCTTTTACCCGCACAAACGGGTCCATAAAATTACTTTCTCACCCACTGAGAGAAACGCCAATAGCGTCATAGACTATTTTATTTATAGCCGTGACATCAGGAGGCATTTCACAGATGTTAAGGTAATCCGAGGTGCGGAAATAGGTAGCGACCACATGCTTCTAGTGGCTGACACCCGGGTGCTAAAGGAACGCAAGGTAAAAGCAAAAGCGTACAACAGGATAGAGGTTAAAGTTAGAGGACCCCCAAAAGAGAGCAGAATATGAACAAGTCCTGAAGGAAAGGCTCCAAGAACTCGATGCAGACAAAAACCTAAATGATCTATGGTTGTTTATAAAAGATAGTATCCTGGATTCAGCTTCTCAAGTTTGTGGTGTGAAGAGGATATCCACTAAAGACAAACGAACTTCATGGTGGAATGAAGAACTGAGGGCTCAGGTCAAGGAAAAGAAAATTGCGTGGAAGGACTACTATCAAGACAAATCACCAGATAAATGGCGGATGTATGTGATGGCACGAAATAGGGCAAAGGAAGCTGTCAAAAGAGCGAAGAAAAAATCATGGATCGAATTCGGAGAGAAACTGAAACAAGACCATGCAGAGAACATTAAACAATTTTGGAGGAAAATTAAGGCTTTAAGAGGATGCAAAAGCAAACCTATAAGAAATGTGAAAAATGAGCGAGGGAAGGTCGTCACAGAAGACAAAGCCATTCTAGAAGTCTGGCGGCTGTACTATAACAAACAATTCGGCGGGGATTATAATTATCCAGTGAACTCCGAAGGACAGTGGAAGGAGGATGAGTTTGACGAGGTGATTGAAGAAGACGAAATATATAGAGCCATCTTGAAAATGAAGAATGGAAAAGCGCCAGGTCGAGATAATATAATGGCAGAGTTTGTAAAGTATGGTGGCCCCGAGCTAAAGAAGGCATTACAAGTTCTCTTCCAAAGAGCCTGGGACGAAAAGAGGATCCCAACTGAGTGGGAATATAATGTCATTATCCCAATCCACAAGAAAGGATCCCAGGCCGAATGCTCCAACTATCGACCCATATGCCTTTCACCTATTGTTTACAAACTATATACAACTGTCCTGGAAGGAATACTAAGGCCCCTAGTTGAACACCTTATTGGGGAAGAGCAAGCTAGGTTTAGACCAGTATCTTAGGTCTTAGGTCGCCAAAGCAGTTAAGAGGCACTTCTCCCGGGAACTACATATGACACTCCACTACTAGCTGTAATTATCCAAGTTAGAGAGAAACAGCTGCATTCCAGGTGGATAAAGGAGTCAGGCAAGGAGACAGCCTTAGCCCTCTGTTGTTTCTATGTTTTATAGATGGGATCCATAAAATATGCAAAAGGAGAACATCGCCAACATTAATCGGGGGATGGAATATGCGTCGTAGTTCAGAGCCTTCTCTACGCTGATGACATCGTTCTTCTAGCGGACTCTAGGGAGAAGTTGCAGAAAGCCCTTATAGAATAGAAGGAGGAGCTCCGACGTAAGGAAATGACTATAAATATTGCCAAAAGCAAAGTGCTTGTGATGTCCAGGCATGAGCATGAAGATGTGCAAATGTTTTGCGGTGGTGAAGCTCTTGAAGCTACCTAGGAACCATCATCAGCAGGTCTGGCAAAGTAGATGAAGAAATTAGTAATAGAATTAATAAAGCGAACCAAGTATACTACCAGATCTGCAACAGCATAGGCCATCGAAATGTAGGGAAAACGACAAAGCTACACATATACGAGGCAGTATACCTCCCAACGCTCACATATGGTAGTGAAAGCTGGGTCATGCTGGACAGGTATGTCAGCCGGATAACAGGAGCAGAAATGAGTTACCTTCGCAGAGCAGCAGGTAAAACGAGAAGGGATCGTCTGCGAAATACTTCCATAAGAGATCAGCTGCAAGTGTCTGAACTAAAAACTAACATCGAAAGAAAGCAGCTTAAGTGGTTCGGCCATGTGTGCCGCATGGATGAGAAACGGCTACCGAGAAAGGTAATGGAAGCCCGCACGCTGGGCAGAAGGCCCAGGGGCCGCCCGAGAATCCAATATGGAGATTACATTGAGAGGATAGAAGCGAGAAGGGGAAAGACCTTGGCTGTGATGAAGAGGATGTGTCGAGACCGGGAATCGTCGATTGGATCGAGGCCCCTATACGCTGAATGGAACAACAGAGGTAGCAAAAGAAAAAAATAATCTGCTCTTATTGCTGCCTGGAATTGGTCGCCTTCATTACGTTTTAAAAATGACCCAGTCTCTCGTAGTCTATTAAAAGTTAACGAAAAGACTCGTCGATTAGGCACTCTTCTATTTGGAAATCGGCGCGCATACTCCCGCACAGCTTCTAAAGCATTACCGTTACAGAAACCATACACAAAAATCATATCAGCGTATTCAACAATAGAATATGTACGCGGCATTGTGGCTGATGCTATTCACACAAAAATATCTGAGTAACTGACTGAAGACTTGACTGAGTCAAGGCCTCCTGGATCAGCCTGCGCCATGTGTCACGATCCTGTGCCGTTTGCATCCAATTGCGCGCTCCCAGCAGCGCCCAGGCATCGTGGGTCACACCATCTCGCCACCGCAGCTTAGGTCTTCCTCTACGCCTGGAGCCATGAATTTCTTCATAAAAAACTGGATAACAGGAGTTTGGGACATTTGGGATGGAATTTTTGTCCATCCTCGCCAAATGCCCAGCCCACCTTAGCCTTCCGAAACGGATGAATTTTGCAATGTCGGGTTCATTGAACAGTGTGTACAGTTCCATATTAGTTCTCCGACGCCATTCATTGCCCTCCATGATTCCTCCGTAGATGGTTCGGAGGATCTTCCTTTCATGAATCAGTAAAGCAGATTCATCCGATTTGGTAATTGTCCATGTCTCAGAACCGTAGATCAGGACTGGACGGATTAATGTCATATATAACACTATCTTTGTAGCTCTCGGAAGTAGGCTACTGCGTAAATGGTTACGTAGGCCATAGCTATTGGACTTGCCTATGCGAGACCTAATCTCCCTGGAGATATCGTTTTCAGAATTAACTTCACAGCCGAGGTACACAAATTCGTTTACCTTCTCGAATTTGTAATCCTCGCTTCCTCCCACTTCCTCGCCATGTACTGCTTGTTCTCCGCAAACCATATATTTCGTTTTTTGCTCATTGACAACTAAACCCATTCTTGCAGCGGCCTCGGCAAGGACAAGGAACGCATCAGAGACTGCCTGAAGTGATCTCCCCATGATATCAATATCTTCAGCATACCCCAGCGGCTGTACCGTGCGGTGAAATATTGTACCACCGATCTGAATCCTGGAACTCCTAATAATTCTCTCCAGGCCGAGTTGAATAGGAGGCAGGCTAGCGCATCACCTTGGCGTACACCTTTACTCGTTGAAAATGGCTCGGTTATTCCAGCTTGAACCCTTACGTGACACTCCACACCCTCCATCGTTACCTGGCACATCCTCGAGAGCTTACCGGGTATTCCGAGTTCCTCTAGGACAATGTACAGTTCCTTCCGATCAATACTATCATAGGCACTTTTAAAATCTATGAATAAGTGACGCGTTCGGATGTTTAATTCCCTGCCCTTCTCCAGCACTTGTCGCAGAGTGAACACCTGGTCCACAGTTGATTTACCTTTGCGGAAGCCGCACTGGTAAGGTCCCACAATTCTCTCTGCTAAAGGAAGAAGACGATCAAAGAGTATAAGCGAAAGGATTTTATATGCAACTGGTAGCAACGATATCCCACGATAGTTATTACAATCGAGCTGGTCACCCTTCTTGTGAATAGGGCAAATGATGGTTTTGCACCAGCTCCGCGGCAGCATTTCCTTCACCCAGATAGACATTAGGAGGTCCTGAAGCGCCTTTATCAGTTCCATTCCACCATGCTTGAAGAGTTCCGCTGCGAGGCCGTCATAGCCTGGTGCCTTATTATTTTTGAGTTTCGATAAGGCAGTCATAATTTCTTCCTCGTTGGGTGGATCAAGATCTTCAATTGGAGCCAGACGAGTTTGAAGTTCTTCTTGGGGATTTTCCTCGCTAAGAAGGTCTCAGAAGTATTGGCGCCATCTACCTAATATTTTACTTTCATCATTCAACAATGACCCGTCCTCAACTCTACATGTATTTAATCGAGGTTTGAAGGGCCTTCTTCCATTGTTAATCTTCTAGTAGAACTTCCTAATCTCGTTGTTGGTCTTCAAGGTCTGCGCTCCTTCCATCTGTTTATTCCTCCACTGTCTTTTCTTCCTCTGAAAAAGCCTCTTTTCCATACGCCTTCTTCGTCGATACTCCTCTACACTAGCTCGAGTACGTCTCTGAAGCATCAGTTTGTAGGCCTTGTTTTTAATTATATTTGCATTATAGCATTCCTCTTCGTACCAGGAGCTGCGTAGCACTTTTTCCTGCAAGCCCAGAACCTCTTCCGCGGCCCCCGTCATAGCTTCTTCGATCCCCTTCCAGTAGTTCTCTAAGCTGCATTCAGGAGGAACCACAATCAACCTAAGGCTTTCATCCAGACGTTCCTCGTATCTCCTCTGCATGTCCTCATCTCTTAGCCTCTTAACGTTAAATTTCTTGATTCGGCTTGTTGGTTGTTTCTTAACAAGAGATATTCTATCCCTTAACCGAGCTATCACTAGATAGTGGTCCGAGTCCACATTTGATCCTCTGAATAATCGAACATCCATGAGGTTCGACTTATTGCGAGATGAAATGGGAATGTGGTCGATCTGGTTAGTGGTCTCTCCATCAGGTGACCTCCATGTTCCCTTATGAATATTTCTGTGGGGGAATAATGTTCCTCCAATTGCCAGACCACATGCCTCTGCCATGTTTATAAGTCGATGCCCATTTTCATTGGACACATTGTGTAGGCTGTGTCGACCTATCGTGGGATAGTAATACTGTTCTCGTCCGACTTTGGCATTCATGTCGCCAGCAACAATTTTGATGTCATGATCAGGACATTGATGTAAAGTTCTTTCGAGCAAGTCATAGAATTCATCCTTTTCGGTTTCTAATGAAGCTTCTATAGGGGCATGGGCACTTACTATTGAATAGTTTTGAAATTTCCCTCGTATTCTTATTATACACAGTCTCGGGCTTATGGGTTTAAATTCCAAGACAAGACTTCGGAAGCGTCCGGTCACAACGAAGCCAGTGCCATATACATGATGACTTTCGTGGCCGCTGAAGTAGATGGTATGATTCCGCTTCTCAAGTATGCCTGACCCTGTCCATAGCATTTCTTGGATAGCAGCCAATTCAACCTTGTAGTGATCAAGCTGAGAGATCAATCCCTGTAGTGCTCCTGGCCGATATAAATTTAAGACATTCCATAGTCCTAAATTGAAGTCAAGGTACTTGTGATGACTGGTTCTCGCAGTATTGTGGCTTCCACTAGGTGCTGACCGGGGCCCCCCCGGATCCGAATGGGCCCCTACGGGGAGTAGATGAGTCCTCACCATTGTTTAACCATTTATATCTAACAGACAGCGCAGAGCTGTTCGGCTTCTCCACGAATTTCAGTAGGTGGATGAGGGCTCGTAACATCCTCGATCCACCATCCTGACCGAAGCCAGGACCCATCTCTCGTCAGTCGCCTACCCAGACTATGTCTAAGTAAGGCTTAACAGGGCCCACCAGGAGATAACGTAAGTTAGATGCTTCGAGAAGGTGAGAGTGGAGTTGAGAAGGAGAGGCTATGTGACCTCTAGGGTCATAACATCGCATCACTTCCCCTTGGGCCCCCTGACTGAAGACTGATTTAGGAATTATAATCCTAGAAGGAAGCCAAAATGTAAAAAAATAAAAGAATGTAAAGGATAACATTAAGTGTTTACATATCGCACTGCCTAGCCTGAAGAACTTTGAAAGGTGATAATCGCTACCTATAACATTTTTGTTTTGTTTCTTTTTTTTCGATTTTCTCCAAAACTAAGCAAAAACGAGCAAATCTCTAAAGGACTTTTAGTCTTAGTTTTTCGATCCCCTTTAAGTTCCTGAAGATTTGCCATTTAAATTCGGGACACCCTGTATGCAGGGTGACATGCTACTCGTGCGACAAACTTCAACAGTAGATTCTCCACCATAAAATTAATAAAAAAGTTCATATTGACCATGGTCCGATTCTTAACCATTTCGGAATAATTTCGCTTTTTACTTGTGATGACTGGTTCTCGCAGTATTGTGAAAGATATCACGACCTGGCATCGGAAAACCGTGATATCTTTAAATCTGAAAATTTCTCCGAAAAGCTGATAGCACCATTGAAATCTACATTAATTTTTCAATAATATAATGGTCATTTCAAAATTTTTGGGCCAATTTTTCGTGTTTTATTTCAGCCAGAACAACAAAATAAGTGAAAGATTTTACAAATCGGAAAGTGTTTAACATAATCCAGAGTTTCTAATTTTAGTTTCAGAAGGCAGCAAAGTTGAGGGAAAATACCTCATTTAATAAAGCTTCTAACGCACTCTTCATTTTTTAATTTGGTGTTTCTAAGACCAAGATATGGATGACATAAAGAGAAAAAATTATGGTTCAAGGATTGTTAATGCTTGAGAATTTACATTTTAAATTTGAGAAAACTGATACAACTCACCAATATCTTTAAAATAAATTTATTTTTAATCATTTTATTTATGTTCAAATTGGAAGCCGTACTCTGCAATACACAAACGTGCCCGTTTTCTCATACTCCCAACTGTCACACCAAAAGTGAGAAAACGTCGAAGTTTTTCAGCAGCGGCGAAGATCCTTGCTCTCAAATTTTCTATGTTTGTCACTTCAGTACGATAGATCAGTTCCTTGAGATATCCACAGACGATATATTCCACGGGGTTGAGATCAAGAGATCGTGGTGGCCATAGAACTGTCCCATCAGGGCCCATCTACGTTTCGAATGTTCTGTCAAATACGCCTGAACTATTCTAGAGGAGTGAGGAGACGCACCATTACTGCCAAAAACTGTGCTTGGGCGGAAGTTATTGGAGATGTACTCGCGCTGAAAAATTATGTTTCTCCTCAATTGTAAAAGAAGGTCCTCCAGCAAGGTAGACCGCGTGTTTTCGATATTATTTAAGTAATGGTGCGTCTCCTCACTCCTCTAGAATAGTTCAGGCGTATTTGACAGAACATTCGATCGGCCGTGATGGACAGTTCTATGGCCACCAAGATCTCTTGATCTCAACCCCATGGAATATTTCGTCTGTGAATATCTCAAGGAACTGATCTATCGCACTGAAGTGACATAGACAATTTGAGAGCAAGGATCTTCGCCGTTGCTGAAAAACTTCGACGTTTTCTTACTTTTGGTGTGACAGTTGGGAGTATGACGAAATATTCCATGGGGTTGAGATCAAGAGATCTTGGTGGCCATAGAACTGTCCATCACGGCCGATCTACGTTTCGAATGATCTGTCAAATACGCCTGAACTATTCTAGAGGAGTGAGGAGACGCACCATTACTTAAATAATATCGAAAACACGCGGTCTACCTTGCTGGAGGACCTTCTTTTACAATTGAGGAGAAACATAATTTTTCAGCGCGAGTATATCTCCAATAACTTCCGCCCTAACACAGATTTTGGCAGTAATGGTGCGTCTCCTCACTCCTCTAGAATAGTTCAGGCGTATTTGACAGAACATTCGAAACGTAGATGGGCCCTGATGGCACAGTTCTAGGGCCACCACGATCTCTTGATCTCAACCCCGTGGAATATTTCGTCTGTGGATATCTCAAGGAACTGATCTATCGCACTGAAGTGACAAACATAGAAAATTTGAGAGCAAGGATCTTCGCCGCTGCTGAAAAACTTCGACGTTTTCTCACTTTTGGTGTGACAGTTGGGAGTATGAGAAAACGGGCACGTTTGTGTATTGCAGAGTACGGCTTCCAATTTGAACATAAATAAAATGATTAAAAATAAATTTATTTTAAAGATATTGGTGAGTTGTATTAGTTTTCTCAAATTTAAAATGTAAATTCTCAAGCATTAACAATCCTTGAACCATAATTTTTTCTCTTTATGTCATCCATATCTTGGTCTTAGAAACACCAAATTAAAAAATGAAGAGTGCGTTAGAAGCGCTATTAAATGAGGTATTTTCCCTCAACTTTGCTGCCTTCTGAAACTAAAATTAGAAACTCTGGATTATGTTAAACATTTTTCGATTTGTAACTTCACTTATTTTGTTGTTCTGGCTGAAATAAAACACGAAAAATTGGCCCAAAAATTTTGAAATGACCATTTTACTATTGAACAATTAATGTAGATTTCAATGGTGCTATCAGCTTTTCGGAGAAATTTTCAGATTTAAAGATATTACGGTTTTCCGATGACAGGTCGTGATATCTTTTAAAATCGATAAAAAGCGAAATTATTCCGAAATGGTTGAGAATCGGACCATGGTCAATATGAACTTTTTTATTCATTTTATGGTGGAGAATCTACTGGTGAAGTTTGTCGCACGAGTAGCATGTCACCCTGTATATTCCAAAGTAGCGAATATCAGTAAAAGTAAAACTTGGGATCCAAAAGGCATACACAAAAAATGTCCATATTAGGTTGCATCATACTTGTAAAAAAGGTGTTCCAGATAAATAGAAACAAATATGTAACAGCAATTCTACATCTAATTTCCAAACAAAGAGCTCCTATAAAGAAAGATATGGTTTATCTCCTATTTTCAATTAATAACGGTTTTTCATTATGAAGCTAATATTATATTAAAAATATCTTCTAGAGGATAAATAAAAAGAGATCAAAAAATCATGTTTTTACCACTCAAAAGAGTACTGGATTTTGTTAAAAACTGATTAACCTATTTATCAAAAATAATATGAAGTGCCTAATAATACTATGACTAAAAAAGTTTGTTAGAAAACAACTGTAATCAAATTTCGTTAACTTGCTAAAGTAAGATATAGTTTTTATTAATTGGAAAATTAATATTTAAGAGGATATAGGAATTTAGCTAATCTTTAAAATTCTGACAAAATAGTAGGTGTTCTGCTAAATAAAATGGACAACTTTAAACATTAGAAACAAATAACTGAGATTCATACTAGAACTATAGTTTTATAACCATGATATTGCTGACGTTCCTTTATCAAGTCAGGAAAGAATATTAAATGTTACATATTTTAACCTCATATGGTGAAGCTGGGGTGACAGGAACACCCCATGATCATTACATCTTCTCTAAATTAATTAGAAATCATAATTTATTTCCTCTGCTCTTATGTATTCCTCCTCAAGACAGTCCTTGCAATTATCATTATATTATTTTAAATATTAATGGAAATATTGTATACTTTCTTACTGGCTCCCAGCTCTGCTTCTCTCTTCTCATTATATATATACAAAAAAAAAATATTATAAAATATTTATCCTATATAAAATATTTTTATATAGGTATAAAAATATATATATACATATATATATATATATATATATATATATATATATACACATATATATATATATATATATATATATATATATATATATATATACACATATATATATATATTTTTTTTTTTTCCGGTTGGCACATTAGGCCTAATGAGACCTTGGGCCACGCAGTGTGGTCTTCTTACAAACAGCCTGGAGGGGGTAGCCCAAACCTCTCGTTGCTGCAAGGCATGGTCACCAAGGTGCAGGGGCAGACTGCCCATAGCTCCATTACCAATCCCATTGGGGCCAATTTGGAAGTGTCCTTCGCACCGATGAAATCAGGTCTCTCAGGTTCAGGACACTGACAAACTAGTCTAGGTCCAAGGATTACAGAGGCTCAGAGGCCCCGAGGACCTTTATCTCTTTCCCCGAAGCATACCGTCCTTGTACCAAACCTCCGGGTTCTCCTTGTAAAACCTCACCACGATTCTCGATGAGATACATAGGGAAGGTTCATTACTCTTACGCCCGGTCGGTGTGAGTCGCCTCCAGTAGGCTGACGGGCCTCACATACCGGGGGAGGGTGGAGGAAGGCTTGGAATGTTCATTGGCGGATGGTCACCCGAATGGAGCAGTCACCCTTCTAAGTAC
Source organism: Aelia acuminata (assembly GCA_911387785.2). Lineage (NCBI taxonomy): Eukaryota > Metazoa > Arthropoda > Insecta > Hemiptera > Pentatomidae > Aelia > Aelia acuminata. The sequence goes on from OU426980.1 coordinate 101,610,713, forward strand.
TAAACACGCTCGATATTGCTTTATTTTGATTACCTATTGGAAGCACATTTGCCCTTCGACCATCCCGGCCCTAACCCTCTATATATATATTAATATTTCCTTGATATTGATGAGTCAAATAAGTCAATGTATTAAAATAAATTAATTTAACTAAATACATCAATTAAAATATTAATAAATTAAAAATCTATAAATTATAAATGAGTTGTGGAGGTAAAAAAAAAGGGGTCAAATCCTAAATTGAAAGATTTTCAGGAAACAGTAACTTAAGAGCATATACCACCATCAATAAAATGCTGAGCAGTATGGAAAACATTAAAAATGACAAAAATCTATTTACCCCCTTTAGCAACTACACACCTCATAAGAGGGTTTAAAATTGTAGAGACTAAAACTTATGAATACTAATATGAAACATTATTAAGCCTATGGTACCCTGTGAAACCTACCTTCTAATTTTTGTTACCTTGTGCAACCTAACTTTTATCATTTGCACCTTCATATTATTTTTATTTTATTTTTTTATTATGATGCATTTTTCTTTTGGGTCTTAATTTATTGCACCCTTACCTCATCCTTTTCATTTAAAAAGGGCCTTGATTACCTTTATTATACACAGCTTTATAAATATTATATAGATTATTTTTTATAAGCAGATAAAAGATTGGCCTTGCATTGGCCAGGACTTTAACCCGGATTTCCTTATCACTAGTAAGGCGCTCTTGCCACCAGGCATGTATCCCAATCAAGTCAATCCTTTCTTTTCACTGACCTCTTTCCCAACAATCTCACAATTTTTTTGCGAATTAAACGTGGGAGTGGACAATCTGTCAATTATCTGAGGTCTCTTGACCATTGTCAATTTATTTATACATTAATTTAATTCTTTTTCTTGTCATGATGACAATAAAATTCCTTTTATAAATATATTGGGTTGGGGAAAAAGTAATTTCGGTTCATCCCAATAGTCGCTTATCAAAGTCAATTATCGCTTGTAATCCTTATTAAGTGAAGCCATACTATACCAAGTTTGAAAGGTCACAGTCCATAGAATATTCCATATATCAACACAGTGTCATTCATTTACTCAGTGAAACGTTATAGCACTTTTAAATTGGCTATTCCAGAAGGTCATTTTTTGCTTTTTTACTTCCGAAAAGGGACAAATGAATTCAGGTTCCTCGAAAAGTTTGTGGTGTTTTTGGAGATGTGTGTTTAAGCGAACATCAGTGTCAGAACTGGTTCGCTTGATTTCGTTCCGGAAATTTTGATGTTAATGATGAACCTCGCCCTGGCAGGCCAATTGTTTAAAAAGTAGATCAAATTCTTCAAAAAAACGAGGTAGACCGACATATTTCATCTCGTGTCATCGCTGTGGAGCTAAACGTCGACCACAAAACAGTTTTAAACCATATACATAAGAATGGATACCAAATGAAGACCGATATATGGGTTCCACATGAAATAAGAGTACAAAATTTAACGGACAGAGTTTCCATTTGTGAATCGCTGGTGAAACGAAACGATAATCGAGCGATTTTTTAAAAGAATGATTACAAGTGGATCACGCACGACAATAATGTGCAAAAAAGATCGTGTTCAAAGAAACAACACAAACAGTGATAAAGCCTGGATTGACGCCAAGGAAGGTGCTGCTGAGTGTTTGGTAGGATAGGAAAGACATTGTTCATCACGAGCTGCTCGAACCTGGCCAAACCACTGATTCAACTCTCTACTGTCAACAACTAATGTGGTAGAAGCAGAAAATTCAATAAAAACGGCCAACATTGATCAATAGGAAAGGCATTGTATTCCATCACGACAATGATAGACCACACACATCTTTGGTGACTCAGCAAAAGTTACGAGAGTTTGGCTGGGGAGTTTTGATGCATCCACCATATAGACCAGACCTTGCCCCACCTGACTACCATTTGTCTCATTCTCTTCAGAACTCTCTTAATGGTGTAAAGCTGGAATAAAAAAAGTCTTGTGCAAATCACTTGGTTCAGTTTTTTGCCCAGAAATCACAGAACTTCTACAGTGACGGTATAATGGTTTTACCGAAACAATGGCAAGAGGCCATCGATCAAAATGGCACATATATCATTGATTAATATTTGAAATTTATATGAAAAAAATCACTTTGAAAAATACTGAAATTACTTTTTCCCCAACCGAATATATATATATATACACACACACACACACACACACACACACACACACACACACACACACACACACACACACACACACACACACACACACGAACATTTTTAATTTTAGGTAATTTTAAAATTTCCACTTCAATTATGCCCATTCCCAACCTACCAGGTGTGTAAATATGAAACTGGAATTTTTTTAATAGAATATAAGAGTTTATTGTGCAAAAATGATAAGTACTATTTTATTCACAGTCCTCTCTTTCGCTATCTATCCAATTTTTTTTTTTCCATATTTCAGGCAAATTTTAGATTCCACGCCAAAAGAATTTATCCTATTTTGAGTCAAACCAGTCTCTTAGCCAATTTTGTATATCTTAATAAGAAGAGAAGCACTGTTCAGCTAGTGCGGGTCCCATCAATGCAAATAGGTAGTAATCGGATGGGGCCAAATCTGCTCCGCATGCATAAGAATTTCCTAACCAAACGCTTGGATCGTTTCCTTGGTCTGTTTAGCCAAATGTGATAGGGTATTGTCATGGTCTTTAAGCAGTCAAGCAAGATCATTTTGTGTGTCCTTTCTTGATATTTGGGACGTTTTTGGTGCAAAGCTGATTCAAATTGATCATCTGTTGTAGGTAGTGTTTCGCATTAACAGTTTCCCCAGTTTTCAGCAGCTCAGAGTAGATAACACCCTTCTGATCCCACCAAACAAAGAGCATTGTCTTCCTTCCGAAGCGATTTGGGCTTGCAGTCGATGCCGATGGTTCACCTGGAGTTACCCAGTATTTTTCGCTTAGGAATCTTGAAGTAAATCCACTTTTTATAACCAGTTACAATTCAATGAAGAAATGATTTATTTCAGTACCTGGCGAACACTATTTGGCAAGAGGTTTTTCGAGCTTCCTGCTGCCTGTCATTGAGTTGGTGAGGTACCTATTTTCCAACCTTCTGGATCTTTCCCATGACTTTCAAACAAATGGAGACGGTTCCGCGTGTCTCAATCAGGATCTTCAAACTCTTTTTTGTGGTTTTTGACAATCTTTGTTTCTGACATCAAAATCGCCATCTTTAAATTATTTGAACCACTTGAAACATTGAGATTTGTCTAGGGCATGCTCCCTGTAAGCTTCAACAAGCATCCTATGTGGTACTGCGGCATTTTTTTTCAGATGGAAACAGAAAATCAATGCTGTCCACAAATCGTAATTTGATGGCACAAAAGTTGACATGTTTAACGCCACTAAAACATGGTTGTAGAATGAAATGATGTTGATATCAGTTGGAACTCTTTATCACATGTAAACAAAAGCAGATAGCACTGCTGACGGATTAGTTAAAAGTTTATATTGACTTCTACCTCCCATCATTGGCAAATTCTGGTTTCATATTTACAGACCTGGTAGTTTATGTCAAAGCTCCTTGCTTGTCTAGGCAAACATAAATAAAGCATGAAATATGTACATTTATTTATTTATTCTTAGGATTAACATTTATTTCCACCGAAAACCCTTCTTCTAGCCAAAACAAAATATAATCAACTATACAATACAATTAAATAATATTGCTAATAAAAATACAGAAAACAAGAACAATTGCAAACATTAAAATAAAACATGCAGTAGTAAAATTTAAAATACATTATTATAACAGATTTAACCTACTGGGTTTTTCATAATCAAGTTCAAAAATTAGTTTAATATTTCAAGTTAAGTTTTTTTATTATGTGAGGAAAACAAAATTGAATAAACAAACAATTTTATATACAATATAATCTTAATCGTACACTTACAATACTCTTACCGCCATTACTTTAGTTACCAAAATGAATAAATGTGCTAAAATGTATTTTAATGTAAAAAAAAAAAATGTTTATCAAACAAAGCTATTACAATTAATTAATTTTCCATCACAAAAGAAGCAAACCCTTCCAAAGTGTTGTTGACTCAGAAATCGTCTAACTAAAATGGCTGCAAAATAATAAAGCGATTAAAAATTTACATATATTATATTTATAGGTAAAATATATTAAGTATATATGCTAATTGTTTGCCCACAAAACCAATCATATTGTTTTGATTGATTCTACAGTGGAAAAAAAAATCATCCTGAATAGATGGACTGCCTAACTTTGTTAATATATAAACTGTTTAACAAATATATTTACACATGGAGTAAAGTATTCATGAAAACTTGGGATAAGCAGATGATATTACTGTCCTTGAGAGCATTTAAGAAAGAGCATAGAAACAGTTGTTAATAATAAGATAAGCACTAATCAATCTGATATCTATGATATTCCATCCCGAAAATTGGATAATCAGCATAAATGTATACGAGGGGTGATCAAATAGTTCCAGGACTGTTGAGATTGCGCGGCAATGGAGTGTCATAGAGCAGTGCGGTTGGCAGCATTGTTTAGCGTGACTCTTCCTGAGCTCAGCTGTTTATTCAGTTTGTTGATAACCTTCTTCATTGCAAAGTTACTGCTGTTTTCGTAAAAAAAAGTTTTTTGTGTTCGGCGATTTTGTGAAATGAATGTAAAGGAAGAGCAACGCGTTTGCGTAAAGTTTTGTGTGAAGTTGGGTAAAATGTTTACTGAAACTTTTCAAATGTTGCAAGTGGCTTTCGGTGATGAATGTCTGAGTCGGTCAAGGTGTCATGAGTGGTACAAAAGGTTCAAGGAAGGCCAGACATCGTGTGAAGATGATTCTCGTTCAGGGCGCCCATCAACTTCGACTGACGACGATCATGTTGCAAGATTGAACAGTCTCGTGCGTTCTAATCGTCGACTAACCATTCGTGAGATGGCTGAAGAATTGAACATTTCATTTGGTTCGTGTCAACAGATTTTAACAGAAAATTTGCAGATGAGAAGGGTGGCTGCAAAGTTTGTTCCGAGACTTCCGAGAGAAAAGTTTCAGTAAACATTTTACCCAACTTCACACAAAACTTTACGCAAACGCGTTGCTCTTCCTTTACATTCATTTCACAAAATCGCCGAACACAAAAAACTTTTTTTACGAAAACAGCAGTAACTTTGCAATGAAGAAGGTTATCAACAAACTGAATAAACAGCTGAGCTCAGGAAGAGTCACGCTAAACAATGCTGCCAACCGCACTGCTCTATGACACTCCATTGCCGCGCAATCTCAACAGTCCTGGAACTTTTTGATCACCCCTCGTATCTTTCCCCACAGTAGTAGTAGTAGTAGTAATAATGTTTATTGGGCGAAAAATATAATCCAAATTGTAAAAATAACAAAACATTTTACAGCATAGCGAACTGTCTGCCGGTCAATTTTATACAATTCATTACTTGTACAGTAAGTGTGAAATAAAAACCAAACAAAAAACATAGTAATATTTACAAATACAAAAGAAAATATACAATAATTCCTATTTGAAAAATAAATAAATTGAATTCTTAAAAATACTGTGTTGAAATAAAACTAGGAATAAGGAAGAGAAAAAAAAAAAAAAATTTTAAGTCATTAAAACAAATTATAAGGAAACTGTAAATGTTAAGTTATTCATATGGATCCTGCCTACGTTGGATTAAGGAGATTATATCGATGAGTCCATGCACAACGAACAAAATTCACTATCTTACGGCACTCTGTTTTATAAGGGGCATTCAAAAGTGAAATCAGGAATGTATTTCGTCGAGGGCTAGCACCCAGAAACTTGGAACGGATATCACTGAGAGCAGAACATTCGGCCAAGAAGTGAAACAGATCCTCTTTTTCCGCAATGTTGCAAAGTGGACAGTTAACATTTGTCCTATCCAGCCAAGAAATATAGTTTAAATATAGCAGTTCGCCTCGAAGTTTGAACATCCATCTTAACTCGCTCCAGGTGAGATCCCAAGAACAACCATTGCATCCACTTCACATTGCACTCTATGGTGGTGTGATATTTCCGACCGTAAATTCTCCAGTTGCTCCCTCCACAATTGAAAACTGTCCAGAGAGCTGTCAAACCTACACGCAAATCTCTCCGCTAAATCACACCAATTTTTAAACCAAAAAGTGTTGCGTTTGACAACTTCCTTTGCAATAATCTTAGAGCGACGATCGGTTGGCAATTCCAGAGCCCTAAGACAATATTTGAAATGCAGCCGCAGTGTATATGTGTTCAATTTTCACCAATTCAAATGATCACCCGCCGGCGCCTATGCACGGCCTATTTAATTTGCCTGCCAGAGCCAGGAGGCATACTGGTGATGTGGAGAAGTAAGAAAGCCCAGGAGATCAATGGAGGAAGCTCCGGCAGTTAGAGGAGTTTTTAGTTTCGTTTATGTGATATTCATTAATACGTTAGCATGAGCTAAATTAGTTAGCGGAGAGCCGGCGAAGACGAGGAGAGAAGATGGGTTGGCCACCCCCGTCGAAATCAAGAAACACAGCAAGAAATAAGTTATACAATAACGCATGCACCTAAATCATGTAGCCGACACATCAGCCTTACCCTTTTCTTTGTCAATAATTTATAACCTACAAAGGTAAGTTCAAATAAATATATTGTTATGCAGTAAACATATATTATTTTTCAACCAATAAATACAGTCCACTCATTTCATTTCACTTAAAAATTATCAGGGAATATCCCAATTTTATTAAGCAGGGAATCCCGATTATAAACATGGTCCACCTTGGCCCGGATTTTGTTCATTTAGTATATATTTTTAATTGGTTTAATTAATTTCAATTCAATTTCAGTTTAACGATGCAACTAACTAATCAGTAATTATTGGTTACCTACCGGGATTGTTTATAAAAATAGCAACTTATTCACTATTATAGCCATATCTTTAATTTTTATAACTATATCCTTATAATGTTAATAGGCATATTGTGCATTTAATTAATGTAATTAATTAATTTTGACTTAGGGTTTAAATACCTCTCATTAGGATCTAAACTAAAACAACCAAGTATTACTATCATTCCTAATTCTATAAAAACTTAATTAACTTAGATATTAAAGTGTACATTTATGGTCAGGTATACCTGACATTTTATATTGTTTTGTATCATTTTGGTTTATTCATAAATTCTTGCTATATTTATTTTCCAATAAAATGCATTATATATTGTTGTATTTGGTCACCAATCTATAACTTTGTTTCACTAATCATTTTGTTTTACAAAGGTCACTAAAAGTTTCATTAAATTCTTTATGTGTATATCTAATCCTTATTTTTTAATTCATATATATTTTTTTGTGTCATATTTATTTGTATTTTTGTCATAATTCATGATTTATTACATAAAAACTGCAAGACTTTTTGCTTGATGTATTCCATCAAACTGAAAAACATTTAATGAATTTAAAAATAATTTTGTATATTGTTTTGTGAACAGAAAGAAAATTTTCATTACTGTTAGCTTGATGAATACATTTTGTAAAAACATTAATTTTCCTTGTGTGTAATATTTTGGAACTCTAACTTGAAAAAATATATTAATAACATTTAAGCACATCAACAAATTAAAAAAAAAAAAAAAAAAAAAAAAAAAAAAAAAAAAAACGCATTTGAATTAATTAATGTGAATGATTATTTTGATGATAAAAAAAAAAAAAAAAAAAATATATTATAATAAAGCACAATTCATTTATGTTGTTAAACTGAATAAACAATAAATCTTATTTCATACAGCATTCATTCTGATAATTATTCCAATAGTAAAAAGTTAAATATGTACCTATTTAGTTTATAAAAAAGAAGGGGTAAATTTTTACAAGAAGCTTTTGTACAACAATTAACAATTGCATTATTTTATTATTATTACACTTAAACAATTATAAATCAGCAAATATTAGCAATAAATAAGCATAATGTAAAAATGCATTCCAGCAATATACACATTAAAACCATGCGGTCTCTAATTGAATTAGGTTACACATTATAACCTCGACCAAAGAGGTCGGCTAGTCTCTTTGCGCTCAATCATTGTTAGAGACTAGTAAAGTTCTAGCTCTGACGTCATCACCCATTGTGTCCACATAGGCATCCCATATCTTGCTTTAATGTTTATTGCTTATTACTTTATTTATTGTCCCTATAATTTTATTTGTTAATATATATTTAAACACATATTTAATATATATTTATATTGATGTATTTTGCAATTGTCCTTTCAACTCTCACTTTGTGCTGCTGTCCCTACGTATACTTGGGTCTTACTGTTGTTTTCTTTTTTCATTATTTTTTTTTTAACTTTTTAAAAAAAAAAAAATCAAAGGCCTTCCCATTTTTATGGTTTCCAGTATTTTGATTGGAAATGACTGATCCATCTCTAATTCTCTCTTCTTATATTCGTCTGGCGGCTCCGATGTTGTCTCATAATGGCATCAGAAAATTTGTCAATAAATTGTACTGCGCTTGAACGTAAGCTCAGAGGACTCAAGCGTAACATCCTCGGCATTATGAAGGATGGAGAACAAGCTTTAATCGATTCTAATAAGATCCCAATTTTTAAAGCAAGGCTTGCTGTGGCTCAATCGGATTGGACATGTTTCCAAGACACCTGGGAGGAAAGGGATTCCATACAAGTGCGCATGCCTGATCCAGATGCGTGGCCTGATGACTTGTGGAACGCCGATTATGATAAGGTCCGCGACGAGATATGTCAAGCCGCTGCCATACTCGTTAGGATTGAGCAGAAGAGCGTCGACGTCTCTAACCGATCAATGGCTTCGATAGCTGCCAATGACAGCAATACCACCTTTATCCACAGCACTCCCGATGCACATCTCCCGAAGATCAACATCCCGACCTTCGCTGGGGATCTTTTACAATGGAGTCATTTTAAGGACACATTCGTCTTACATGAAGACGCGTCCGTCCTTAACAAATATAATGAAATTTCATTATTTGAGAAGCGCTCTCAAAGGTGAAGCTGCTACCTTACTAAGCCGTATACCTATTGGAGAACAATCCTATGCTCAGGCTTGGGATAAATTAATAAAAACCTATGATAATCCCCGTGTTCTTGCATCACTATATGTACAGAGGATTCTTGATTGTGATGCCAAATCTCAAAAGACTGATCTCTTGAGATATGAAAGTTTCTTAAACGGTGCTGCTGACGGCATCGAGGGTTTCCAAAGCCTCAACATCGAGAACAAGTCTGATTTCCTTTTATCTGCATTGGCAATCCGTGCTCTTGATCCTAACACTCGTAAACACCTGGAGTTATCTATCAAGTCCTCTGATAAGGCCCCCACAGCAAATGAGGTAATAGATTTTTTTCGAAGTAGAATGAATGCACTAAAACTCTCTCGGGATACACTAACATCCAACCCGAAAAGCACTCAAGCGGCAAGCACGTTCTACAGCGGTCGAAAATATCCCAATCGTCAGTCTCCGAGGTACAACACTCTGAACCTTCACGCTTCAGCAGAGAACCACTGGAGAAGCTTCTCTCCACTACAAGACAACTTTAAACCACGGAGGTGGAATAAAAGGTTCGTAAAGGGTAAACAGATGCAAACAGGAGCATTGAAAAAATATTTACCTACACCCTCTACTTGTCCATTTTGCAAAAATGGCCATGCCCTACCATACTGTCACAATTTCTGCAATCTCCCACTCGAGAGGCGCATAGCATTTGTACATGGATGGAATGGTTGCCGAAACTGTTTGAGAGGAGACCATAAAGTAGCTGCTTGCACATCCAAGTTGAGCTGTCGATTCTGTAGGCAAAGGCACCACAGCATTATTCATGTGGAAGACCAAAATAAGATTGAGCAGCCCTCTCAACCTAAACCGTCCGAGACAGTCAACACCTTCATCGGTTTTGGTTCTGCACCTTCAGCGTGTACAAGAAAAGGCAACTTGGTTTGTCTGGGAACAGTTCAGCTACTTGTCAAGGACCGCCGCAATGCATACCACTCTGCCCGCGCAGTCATTGACTCAGGGAGCATGAACACGTTTATCTCGTTATCGCTGGCCAACAAACTCGGCTTTTCATTTCAAAGATGGGAAACACGTATTACAGGCTTAGGGGGTTCTGTACTGACCAATCCTTTAGGAAGCATTTACTGCAACCTGAAACCATATCAAGGCCTAGAGGAGGTCCAGTGCCAAGCCATGGTTATTGAGCAGATATCGCCCCCAATGCCTCCAACTAAGATTAAGGAGTTTGTTTACGAAAATCTCGCAGAAGTCGATTTGGCAGATCGAACCTTCGACACACCTGGCACAATAGACATTTTAATAGGAGCCGATGTTTACTCCTCGGTGGTCACCGGCGCTCCGTATAAGTCGGCTGTTCCAGATTTATCACTGTTACCTACGATATTTGGGTCCGCAGTTATTGGCAAGCTTAACTGCCAAGATACCCCTGAAACAATTGCACTTTACTCCGAGTCGGAACGGGACATTGATGCGCAGCTGAAGAAATTTTGAGAACTTGAAGAACCCATTGCTGCCGATCGGAGAAATCCGGACGACCAATTAAGCGAGGAGCATTTCCAAAGGACAACTACCCGAACTCCTGATGGACGCTACATTGTGCGTTTGCCAGTGAAGCATGGCTCAAAAAATCCAGGAAACAATCGCGAAGTGGTGTCGCGAAGATTTTTCATGCTCGAGAGAAGGATATCGAACACCAATAAAATGGCCGAAGGCTACCGGCACTTCATGAAAGAGTATGAAAACCTAAAACACATGTCTTTGGCTCAGGCTCTGTCACCATACTTAATACCTCATCACGGTGTTTGGAAGGACGAGAAGATAAGGTAGTATTCGACGCCTCATGCTCCTCCGCCAATGGAATGAGCCTTAATGACATCCTACTTTCAGGACTAACCATCCCTAAACTTCAAAAGGATATTTGTCAGGTTTTGACTCAGTTCAGGTCCTACGCCATACCACTGAAGGCAGATTTAGTTAAGATGTATCGTCAGATCCTAATACATCCAGAAGACCGACACTTACAGCATGTCCTGTGGCGTGAGAAACCTGATTGCCCACTGATAGAATATGAGCTAAGCACTGTCACATACGGTGTCAAATCTAGTGCCTTTCAAGCACTGCGCGTCATAAATCAATTGGTCACAGATGAGGGCGCACAATTCCCCCTTGCTGCGGAACGAGTTCTAACGGATATGTTCGTTGACGATATTGCCACTGGAGCTTACAGCCTCGAGGAAGCTATCACCCTTAAAGAAGAGCTCGGCGGGTTGTTCGCGAGAGGTGGCTTTGCTATCAGCAAATGGGCTACAACCGAGAAAAATTTGATTCCACACTCAGACCAAATGAGCAACGAGCCCATTGAAATAAAGCAAGAACACAGTCCATCTTGCGATTCAGTGAAGATATTAGGTTTATAGTATATCTTATTTGGTTACAAAAAGAAGAGACCTTCTCATATAGAATAACATCACCTGGATGTAACAATGTAACCAAGCGCCTGATACTTTCGTCAATAGCAAGAATCTTTGATCCTTTAGGATTCTTGTCGCAAGTTGTCTTTCTCGTGAAAGTGCTCATGGAGGAAATTTGGAAGGCGCGGCTGGGCTGGGACGAAATTCTCCCTTCTCAGCTGGCGGATGCTTGGCATTCATTAATATGCGAATGGTCATTCCTTTCAGCGGTCACGATTCCCAGGTACTTCACTTCGGTTGGAGCTTCACATCAGTTTATTGGCTTCTGCGACGCATCCAACAGAGGTTATGCAGCAGCCGTGTACTTGAGGTCCATTTCTCCAGATGGCGAGGTAAAGGTTCTGTTGACTAAGGCCAAAACCAAGGTGGCGCCTTTAAAATTCGTATCAATAGCTCGGTTAGAGCTTTGCGGCGCATTACTATTGGCCAGACTACTATCATCTATCGAGGTAAGTAGGACGTCGTTTTCTGAGGCAATTTGCTTTACCGACTCCAGCAACGTATTGGCATGGCTTGAGCTACCCATCCACGATCTTCGCACCTTCGAAGCTAACCAGGTCAGTCAGATTCTTAGTGTGATACCATTGCATCGTTGGAGACACGTAAAGTCCGAACACAATCCTTGCGACATAGCTTCACGAGGCTTACGCCTGGCAAAATCAGGGATGCTGACCTATGGTGGAATGGACCGCCATGGCTTCTTGGACCAGAAATCGAATGGCCGAGACCTCTACAAAATATTACAATCAGTAATTCTGTTATGATCCGATCATCACCATCACAAGAAGAACTTGGAGACAATTGGATGACCAGATTTTCATCCTTTCGGACTTTGATCCGAACCGTAGCTCGCATGTTGCGATTTAAAGAGATTCACAAATCTTACAATGGTCCCTTAAGCAGACCAGTTACGGTTGATGAGCAGCGGAACGCCAAGCTGCGGGTTATAAAATGCGTGCAATTGGCTCATCTCCCTCCCGATTTACACGTTGGTCGTGCTACTGTACCAAAGACATACCAGCAGCTCGCACCATTAGTCGATACGGATGGCGTCATCAGGGTTGGCGGTAGACTTCAAAATTCGAATCTCGCCTATTCTACGAAGCATCCGATTCCTTATTCCTCCCAAGTCTCATATCGCACGTATTATTATAGACGACATTCATCAACACCATTATCATGCCGGTGCCACATTGGTGCTCTCATTGCTTAGAGCCGAATTTTGGATCCCACGTGCCCTTCAGATCATCCGTGGGCGTATTCTCCGTTGTGTCAAATGTCGGCTCCAGAAAGCTCAGCCACAACCTCCATTCATGGCTCCTTTGCCCAGGAGTAGATTTTCAGACCTTAAGGCATTTAACAATGTTGGAGTTGATTACGCAGGGCCTTTCCATATCAAGGAATCTAAACTCAGGAAAGCCGTACTCGCCACTAAAGCGGTTCACCTTGAAGCTGTATCATCACTCACCACCGCCACATTTCTAGCTGCATTCGAAAGGTTCGTGTCACGCAGAGGACTCCCCCATCTTATGTGCTCCAATAACGGCACTAATTTTGTAGGAGCGTCCCGCTTCATTAAAGACGTGTATGCCTTCATGGCTAGGCAGCGAGAAGATATCACTGAGAAGTTGGCTATTCATGGGGTAGAGTGGAGGTTTATACCACCTCGAGCACCGCATTTTGGAGGGATTTGGGAGGCCGGAGTAAAATCAGTGAAGACTCTGCTAAGCGCTACCCTTGGTTCCCAACAATACACATTCGAAGAGCTTACCACGGCCTTCGTCCGGATTGAGGGCTTGCTCAACTCAAGGCCTCTCTTGTGCATTAACAGAGGACGTCGGAAATTATGACTTCCTCACTCCAGGCCATTTCTTGGTAGGCACTTCACTTTATTCATTGCCGGAACCATCAGATGTGCCTCAAACATCCATGCGCTCTAGTTGGAGCGCTCTGCAGGCACAAATAGCCTCCATCTGGAATAGATGGAGACAAGATTATTTGCACCACCTACAACAAAGGAAGAGGTGGACTAAACATGTATGAGGTATCGAAGTCGGCGATTTGGTAATCTTATTGGAAAAAAGATCCATGGTTGGTCAGTGGCCTGTCGCTAGAGTTACGGAATGCCACCCTGGTAGAGACGGGGTAACCCGAACAGTCACCATTCGTACACCATCCGGCAGCACCCTGATAAGGGCTGTCACGTCCTTGGCTCCCCTTTTTTATCAGGACTCTAGCGAACATATAGTGTAATATTTCTTTTCTTTTTTTTTTTGGCTGGAAAGCATTTTCTTTATCGTTATAATATAGTCAGTTTTATATTTTTTACTTTTTCATTAGTATTGAGTATCATTCATAATTTATTTCATTATTATATTGTATTTTATTATTATTATCATTTAAAAAAAAAAAAAAAAAAAAAAAAGATTTTTTTTTTTAACGTACTCTTAAACCAATGTACATATCAATATCAAACCAATATTCTCATTTTGCATGTTATTAAATTGGCTACGCTCAATTTAGGTGGGCGGTTTGTTCAATTTTCACCAATTCAAATGATCACCCGCCGGCGCCTATGCACGGCCTATTTAATTTGCCTGCCAGAGCCAGGAGGCATACTGGTGATGTGGAGAAGTAAGAAAGCCCAGGAGATCAATGGAGGAAGCTCCGGCAGTTAGAGGAGTTTTTAGTTTCGTTTATGTGATATTCATTAATACGTTAGCATGTGCTAAATTAGTTAGCGGAGAGCCGGCGAAGACGAGGAGAGAAGATGGGTTGGCCACCCCCGTCGAAATCAAGAAACACAGCAAGAAATAAGTTATACAATAACGCATGCACCTAAATCATGTAGCCGACACATCAGCCTTACCCTTTTCTTTGTCAATAATTTATAACCTACAAAGGTAAGTTCAAATAAATATATTGTTATGCAGTAAACATATATTATTTTTCAACCAATAAATACAGTCCACTCATTTCATTTCACTTAAAAATTATAATCATCCCGATTATAAACAATATGTACTCTAGCAACTCAGAGGCAGTCTCCAAATAAACCATTTAATTTGGGGTAGCATGCGGTAGTGAAAACAGTTTTTTAATAAAAAAACGTTGAAACTTTTCTAGTATATCATACCTCTGAAAACCCCAAACTTGAGCAGCATAGCAGACAATGGAACGTAGTACCGCATTAAATATTTCTTTTTTAGCAGAGAGTGGGACCAGATTTTGCGAAATAAATCTTGAACAATTCCTATTGAGACCCATTTTTGCAGCGGATATACGATCTTTCAAATGGTACATCATTGAAAGTCGGGAGCTTAACGTGACACCCAAATATTTGTAACTACTAACCACATCTATCGGCAAACCCCCAAATTTCCATCTCTCCGCAGCAGCTAGTCTGCCACCCTTCCTGAAGACCACAATTTTGGATTTAGCCAGGTTGACTGTCAAATTCCAATTGTCACAATACGCTGACAAAAGATTTATATTTCTCAGGAGTGTAACCCTGTCTTCAGCCAGCAACACGATGTCATCAGCGTAAAAGCGACTGATTAATTACATTGACACCATAATAATCTCAATGAATCAATTAAGATCAAATAAATTATAGAACACTGAACAATAAAGGTAGGTGATCAGAATACTAATGCATGGAGGAGAAAGACCACTAAAGAACTGCTTACATAAACTCGTCAGCCTACTTCTCATGATATGAAAGTAAGGAGATTAAAATGGGCCTAACATTTTATAGAAAACAATATGTATTTTTTTAACTGAAAAATTTAGATATTGCTTTTTAATTACAAAACTCTGAGTAAAAAAAGTTATCATAATTTTCATTCCTTGAATTAAGTTCTCAAATAAAGATTCTCCTAGCATCTCTGTTGTTTAATTGTAATACTATTTTAAGTTTTTCGGCACTAAGGCTTTAGAAGTTGATTTGTGTACGATAATAATTTTAGTGAAAATAAAAAAAGGGGAAAAATACATTTAATTTAATTCATTTTAATTAAATTATTTAATTTAATTTAATTTAATTGTAATACTATTTTAAGTTTTTCGGCACTAAGGCTTTAGAAGTTGATTTGTGTACGATAATAATTTTAGTGAAAATAAAAAAAGGGGAAAAAATACATTTAATTTAATTAATTTTAATTAAATTATTTAATTTAATTTAATTTAATTGTAATACTATTTTAAGTTTTTCGGCACTAAGGCTTTAGAAGTTGATTTGTGTACGATAATAATTTTAGTGAAAATAAAAAAAGGGGAAAAAATACACTTAATCTGATCAATATCACTAACGTAAAAAAAGGGATAAAAAAATTATTTCGCTCTGGTGAGCTCGGAAAAGCAATTAATACAATTATATGAACTGTAAAATAAAAAAAATTAAATACATCTTTAATGCAACTTACCAAGCTTACGCTGTACGCTGATTCTGAATTTCGGGCAAGGGTGAAATGAGGATAATCGGGTAAAAGACATTGAAAGGAGATTCTAGGATGAAGGAAATTTTCACCTGTTGCTCGTCCTTCTTGAATTTTGCGGCCAGCGGCAAACAATGATCATTGAAAAGAAAACTTCAAGACAATTATGAATTTCATACCCAGGAGGCAGAAAATCGTAATAAATTGACACCCAAGAGGTACCAACCAAACCATCGGCGGCGGACTCTAAATGAGGAACACACACAACGATGTTTAATATCCAACATCCAGAGAGCAAGTGTGCAAAAAAAAATGGCTAAGCCCAGAACTCTAAACCCTTACAAAAGCCATCATGATGCCACTTATAACCAAATGTTGGCCTAGCGATAAGGTGGTATAAGGAGGCAAATTCAAATTGAAATGTAAAAAAAAGAGAATTATGTAGGATGAAATAAAATAAAATCAAAATACCTAACACAGCCCGGCAATGAACGGTCTAGTTCATTCATGAGAAAAAAAAAAAAAATATATATACATATTTACATAATTTTAGGCGATCATAAGGTTGATCAATCTTCCGCTGCCAATGGCAACCGGAAGGGTTTTATGGCAGGCCTGGTAAAGGTTCCCACCTTGGTTGACACTGATGCCTTTCTCACAATTCCATCGGCTTCAGGAAAAACTGCTGTTATTCAGTCTAAGGGCCACATAAGGAGTGGACAGTTAGGTTCTGCAACTACCACCAGGTCGTTCACTGCCAAGTTTTTTGTTTTTTATGAGTCCATTTCGATCTGACTTGGAGCGTAATCAGGTATTCCGAATGCCATCGTTTGCAAAAATGTTGGAGCAATGCCTGTATCAAGCGAAAATGTTTTAAGGAACCATCCCCGCACTCGGTTAAATCCTGTTGGGGTAAGGAAGAAATGGGTCGACCAATCAAAAAATGAGCTGGAGTGAGCGCAGCATAATCCCCAGGGTCAGCGGACATGGGGCTTAAAGGTCTGGAGTTTAGAATTGCCTCTATTTGGGTGGTCAAAGAGATTAATTGGCTGAGTGTGAGCATGTGGTTGCCAACCATTCTTTTTAAATGAAATTTTGTAGAACGAACAGCACGTTCCCATAAACCGCCCTGATGAGGAGCATGAGGAGCGATTGTTTCAAATTGAACAAAACTTTCTAGGAGAAATTCCTTAATTAAATCAGACTCTGTATTAGCCTTCAGAAGCTGTTTCAATTCTCTATCTAGTGTTGCGCGACTGCCAACAAAATTGGTTCCACAGTCAGAATACAAACGTTCAGGGATGCCACGTCTAGCAATGAAACGTTTAAGAATATCTAAAAAAGCTTCAGTTGATAAATCATGAGCGACCTCGATGTGCACTGCCTTGATTGCCATGCACACAAAAATGCACAGGTAAACCTTAACTGTCGGGGTCTTTCTAAGCAAGTAAGGCTTGATCAAAAATGGACTACAATAATCTATTCCGGAGTGTGAAAAGGGTGGCGATGGATTCACTCTCGCAGCAGGCAAATCGCCCATCAAGGGAAAAACAGGCCGTGGAGAAACACGAAAACAACTTACACATTGGTGGGTTATTTTTCTAATGACTTGTCTAGCTGAAAGTATCCAATAATTCCACGAAAGTTGAAACTGCACTTGAGATGGACCTGCATGTCCGAGCCAATTGTGGTAATGAACAATCAAAAGATGCACCAAACGGTGGTGTTTCGGCAGCAATGCGGGGCACAGAGGTTTTGCATAGGTGGAGTTGATCAGTCGCCCTCTAATGCGGACAATTCCTGCTTCATCTAAAAAGGGGTTCAACCTTTGGATTGCAACTCGGGGCTGCCTGTTAATTGCAATGGCATAAATATCAGAACTAAACAAGGTTGCTTGAACGTGTTTAATTAAATAGTTGATGGCGAGCTTACGCCAATGTACCAATGGAAAATTAACAAACTCCTTGTGAAAACGCCATTTCAATATATATGTCATAATTCTTACTGCCTTGGACCATGAAGAAACAGTTTCGAAAAGCTTTTCAGTTAAAGCAATGGTCAAACTGACAGGAAAAGACTTATATTCAAGATCAGTCTCTGCATAACTTCCTGCGCGGGGCATGGAAGGCCATTCCTCGGCAGGAAACTTTAAAAACGGAGGACCAGAGAACCACAGAGGTGATAAGAGTTCTGAAGGACAAGGAACTCCTCTACTAGCCATATCGGCAGGGTTTAAAGCGCCAGTCACATGTCGCCAGGACTTGACTTCTGTCCAACCAATAATTTCTCATACTCGGTTGGCTACAAACATTTTGAGCAAATAAGGCTCTATACGGATCTAGTCCAATACAATGGAAGAACCGGTCCAAAGAAAAACATCATCAATGGTGTATTCTGATTTTAAAAGGTTGACATAATGATGACAGAGTCTGGCCAAAAGGTGTGCAGCTAATAATTCCATTCTGGGAATTGAAAAAGGTTTTAAGGGCGCTACCTTGGTTTTGGACGCAATTATGTTAACTCTCACTGATTCAGCATCGTGGGTGCGCAAATAAAGCACGGCTGCATAGGCTGCCTGACTGGCATCACAAAATCCATGAATTTGGACATTTAATAAATTTCCCAATAAACAGGGAACTGAAATTTGGTTTAAATTGGTTAGTTTCCTGGAATTTGATCCATTCAGAATTAAGGTTGAATGGCAGAGGTGTGTCCCAATCTAGATTCAAACGCCAAAGTCCTTGTAAAATACATTTTGCCTTGAGTACAACAGGTGAAACAAAACCACATGGGTCATACAACTTCACCACTTGAGCTAGAACTGAACGCTTAGTATGCGTCTGTTCAGCTGATTAATTCGTCGGTAGGATATTTTAAAGAATCTGAACATTGATCCCAGACCAACCCTAGGACTCGCACCAAGTCATCATCCACGCAATGGGATGGTGGAAGATTTTTGATTAGGTCGCGACGATTGCTCGACCACTTCTTGAGGACAAAACCACCAGCTATTAATAATGCAATGAGCTCATCCCTCAAAAGCAGGGTGTCGTTAAGTGTGTTTCCACCAGCACTGATGTCGTCCACAAATATTTTGTACAAAAGAACTTTTGCTGCACTAGGAAAATTCAAACGCTCGTCTGACGCTAACTTCTTTAAGGTCGCAATGGCTAAAAAGGCGGCTGGACCTACGCTGTAGGTAACAGTAGCTAAGGCATAAACCTTTACAGGCTCCGATGGCTCTTCACGCCATAGAATGCTTTGATATGGCATGCCATCTTCATGAATCATGATTTGATGGTACATTTGTTCAATGTCACAAACAAAAACAAATTGACACAAACGAAACAAGGTTAAAACATCATATAACAAGTTTAATGCATTCGGGGCTTTAAGCAACACCAAATTTAATGAATGAGAGGTGGATGTAGCAGCACTCGCATCAAACACCAAGAGTTTTATATATCCCATGGTGGGGAATAAAATATTGAGGAAATGACGAGTCAGTGATGAGTAGGGCTAGGATTCCCATACATCCCATTGTAAATACATATTTGTTCCAGAGGCCGATATCAACTGGTACTATCTCATTCTATATGTTTTAGCACAATTGGGATCAAATTAAGCCTCGTACATATGTTTACATATTTTACTTAATTTACATATTTTGCGAATTTTTACATATTTTATCTCCATATTTGTTCATTTTTATATTTCTTTGCAACAAAAATTGAATGATGAGTGCAGCAAAAAAAAAAAAAAAAAAATTTTAATTGAATTGACCCGTCTAGTGCAACTGTTATTGATTCTTAGAACCGAACCCTTCAAAACAATTCCGAGATTCCACCTCCCTTGACTTTTTCTATAAAAAAAAACCAGAACAAAGCCCTTTTCTTATTTAGTGTTTATTGTTAAGTCGTAAGGTGCGTGCTACTCTTGCCAAAAATGATTTGAAAATTTAGTTTTCCGATTTATTATACATTATTTTATTGGAATGGGGAAAATCGCAAAAAAAAACCAAAGAACGAGTTTTAAAATATCTTCGCGAGTTTCCAAATGAAACATTCAGGGGTGATGGAGACATTTTGTATTGTACTTGTTGTGACAAGGCTGTATCCACTACACAAAGATTCCAAGTGACCCAGCAAATTGCCACAGGATCTCACAAATTAAACAAAGAGAAAAAATCGAAATAAAGCAAAGTTTCATCACACCATCTACCTCAAGCGAAAATAGTAAGTCAACTTTTTATACAGATTTGTGTCGAGCATTTGTGCAGGCAGACATTCCATTAGGTAAAATAAACAATCCCTGTCTTAAACACTTTTTGGAAAAGTACATTGAAAAAAAAAAATGCCTGATGAATCCACCTTGAGAAAAAACTAGCTGTGCAAGATATATATCAAGAAACTCTTGCAAAAATACGAGAAAATATCAAGGAGGGGCCAATTTGGGTTTCAGTTGACGAAACAACTGATGTAGAAGGCCGATACATTGCCAATATTATTGTTGGAAGTCTCTGCTCAGATTCTCCTTCAAAACCATTTCTTTTAAATTGCCAGGAGTTGAAAAAATGCAATCATGCAACAATTGCAAGGTTTTTCAATGACTCCATGAATCTTCTTTGGCCAAATGGTGTACAACACGAAAAAGTCTTTTTGTTTTTATCAGATGGAGCTCCGTACATGATCAAAGCAGGAAAGCATCTTAGAGTATTTTATCCAAAAATGCTTCATGTAACATGTCTCGCTCACGCATTCCATCTTGTGGCTGAATCAGTTCGGTATGCTTTTCCTGAGGTAGATTCCTTGATTTCAACTATTAAAAAGATTTTTTTAAAAGCCCCAAGCCGAGTGGGAATTTTTAAAGAAAATTATCCTGAATTGCCTTTACCTCCTCGACCTGTAGTCACCAGATGGGGAACTTGGTTGGAGGCTGCTATGTACTACGTTACAAATTTTGAAAAAATAAAGAAAGTCATATCAAAGTTGGATGGCGAATCAGCTTCAGCCATTTCGCAAGCTCAGAAATTGTTGGAAAATCCGAATTTGAAAAATAACCTGGCATTTATTTCCTGCAATTGCGCTTTCATCGCTTCCATATTCCACTATCACGCAACTTGAATCACATAACGTGCCTCTATTGAAAAATATACAAGTCGTCAATGAAGCAATTCGCAAAATGGAAGAGGTCTCAGGGGAAATAGGAAAAATAATCCAGACGAAATTGCAAGATGCCCTTTAAAAAAATCCATGCTGGAACGATTTGTTGCTGATTGCGGACATGTTAAGTGGAAAGGAGGTGACAGCAAAACTTTCAATTGACTGGAATCCTTCTGACATAGCCGCTTTCCGAAACGCTCCAGTTACATCCGTTGACGTCGAGCGGTCATTTAGCAGATTTAAATCAATACTGAGGCCCACGTATCGACGTAGTTTTACTTTTGAATATTTGAAAATGCATTTAGTTTCAAATTGTTACCCTTAGGATGGATAACAAGTTTTAGTTTTTACATTTTTAATTTATAAAATGAAAAGTTTATTGTATTGAAGAAAAAATATGAGAGTGTGGACCCTTTCAGAAGGGTATTAACTGTTTATTTTACTCATTTGGATATTTTTATTGAAATCAATAAATTTTTATAAGTACATATTTGGCATTTGTAATTACATGAAAATCCTGGCCCTATTCATATTGATTTAAGTTTTAAATAAATATACTTCTTAAACTATTTCAAATAATTTCTAAAGCATTTTTTAATTTTGATTTTACATATTATTCACTTTTACTTACATATTGTTATTAAAAATAACTACATATATATGTACATATTTTACTTTTTTTATTACATATAAATCCGGGCCCTAGTGATGAGCTTCATGTGACCCTTGGCCAGATAATCGGCCATAAAATCTTTGTAGAGAATTTTAAAGGATGGGTTGGTAGCGAATTTGCGTTCCAACGCCCTTAAACGTGTCCAAGCAGTTTTGTGGGAATCACCCAACAACTTCTGGCCATTCTCAATGAATGGTAGTCGGGTTTGACATCGCCCTGAATTTAAACGAGTAGTATTTTGCATGAAAAACTCTTCACACCTTTTTTCATCTATTGAAAGCTGTTTTACCTTGGGAGGTTCCTCTACAGACCAAAATTTGTTGATAGTGTCGATCAAATCATTATCAAAAGAAGTATTCAGAGAACCAACAAGAGAAATGTGGTGACTGGCACCAGGCACATCATGAAAACTTTCATTGGTATCAGCACAAAAATGAGGGGTTGTGAGAGCATTTCCCATCAATACCGAGCCGAAGGCTGTAAGCACAACCACCGGCATATCCTTCCCCAGGGTAGTGACAGATCCGAGGAGAGAGGCGGCCACAATATCTGCTCCGAGTAAGACATGCACCTTGGACGGAACATGAAATGTTGGGTCAGCAAGAACAAAACTCTTAGCTGCTTCAATAACATCAAGTGAAACACACTCACGAGGGGTGTCCAAAGTAATATTGGGCAAAATTAGAAAAGTGTGGTTTGCGAAAACAACTTCTCCACTTAGGGTGCAGGTTGAAAGTATGCATTGACCCTTAACTTGGGTGGGCGTTCGCCTTATCACAGATACTATGGTATGATTGGCTGTCCGAGCACATTTCAGGGTTTGGACCACATTTTCGGAGACAAAACTGGCATGCGAGGCTGAGTCAAGCACTGCCCTTACAATAATATATTGAGATGTTGAGACTTGCAGTTTCACCAGTGCAGTAGCCATGAGTACTGTATGCCTATTCAAGCCTCGAGAGGCTGCACAACTAACATAGGAACCTGTTGACGCTTCTTGTGGAGAAGAGAATTTTTTTGTAGAGTCTGGTTTATTCGGTGGAATCGATTCAGTTGGAAAATGCAACAAGGTGTTATGCGCCTAGGAACAAATGCTACAAACTGTAGGAGGGTGGCAGTTACCCTTGTGGGACGTCAAGCATCTCACACACAACGCCTTTTGTTTAATAACATCATATCTAAATCTCGGTTGGAGACTTAAAAAGCTTTGAAATTTGAAAATTAAATGCTCATTAGAATTACAAAAAGTACATTTTGACTTCTCAAGCGAATTCGACAAGGTTCAAATTGATTTATTTACATTGCGCTTAGTACGAGGGAATGAACCCCTTCTCTTAAATGCGCCCTCCTTCGAGGTGACAGAGTCAGCACTCAAACAAGAATTTGAGCCTAAGGTGGCATTTTCAGCTGCCTTGACATATGAGTTTAAAAATTCTAGCAATCTTTCGATGGAGGGAATGTCTACCTTAGAGACCTCCTTTTCAAATTCATCCCTTATCACAGTGGGAAGTTTAGATAAAATAAATTGAACATAAATAACACCTTCAACATGACTTTCGGTCGAGCTGACTATATTTTTCAACGACTGGAAGTGAACAGAATGTTGGTCAAGAAAAGTTCTCATTGACAATGGATTATTTTCCATTTTGCCTAAATTAAGAATAGAATTAGCAAGAAAGCTGACCACTCTACGAGTGTTTGAAAATCTATCTTTCAAAATTGTAGTTATCAGCGTTAAAAAGAAAATGTTTCACATCTAAGGCTGTGCCTTCCAAGTGCCCCAGCAAATATTCGAATTTTTCACAGTCCGACAAATGAGGGGAATTATCCACCAAGGTTTCAAATCGGGAATAAAATTCGTCAAATTCTGAATAAGAGCCACTAAATTTGTTGAGCTTCATTTTGGGTAAAATCAAATTCGATTTGTTCATTGAACCTGAATCACTAATCAGAGTGGAGGAAGCTAAGGGATAACCAACAGTTAAATATTCAGCCACTGTGCATTGTAGCTCAACTGCTAGACTTCTGATGGCCTCAATGGAGGTTATGAGAATTTCCTCTGTAAGCTCTTCGCTCAACTGTTCTGCATTACGATAGGGTGCCGTTTGCAAAAGAAACTCATTCATTTCTGCAGTCAGAGACGATTTGAGATATTCTGCTCTGCCCTTGACTCTTACAGGTGAGCACTTCGCTAACTGATCCACTTGGACCTTCAAAGAATTCAGAACATATTTTGTCAAATGACTAATTCTATTAAAATTTGCCAACGTTAGTTTAGGAGCCATTTCAATAATTAAACAAAAATTCACAATCAGGGAAAGTCCTTTGAAATACAATTTAAGTAATAAAAGATCGTATAATACCCAATTAAATGGGAAAAAAATTAAACAAAAAATGCCTGAACTGACGCAGAGAAGCAATCGCCCGGCCAAACTGGTTTCAAGTGACAAATCAAAATTAGGATATTTCTCCACAATCGGGAATTTATCAAAATAGTCACAATCAATTAAAAAAGTCAAAATCCGGGTAAATTGTTTCGTCAAAATCAGGAATACGCAATCAAGGATAATACAATGTAACCTTCCTCGACGATTACAATAATTCAAATAAGGGCAAAAGGCTTGGTTTTGGCGGACAAAATGGCGGACTTCCGGCAAGCCTCGTGATGAAACCGTTAATTGAATAATCTGTAATGAACTACGCAAAAGCCATGAACACCCATACAACACGAAAAAACAAGGAATTTCAATTACTCGAATGATTAAAAGGCAAAAATTTAACCTCTGTTGGATTTTGATGTACGATAATTTTAGTGAAAATAAAAAAAGGGGAAAAAATACACTTAATCTGATCAATATTACTAACATAAAAAAAGGGATAAAAAAATTATTTCGCTCTGGTGAGCTCGGAAAAGCAATTAATACAATTATATCAACTGTAAAATAAAAAATATGAAATAAATCTTTAATGCAACTTGCCAAGCTTACGCTTTACGCTGATTCTGAATTTCGGGCAAGGGTGAAATGAGGATAATCGGGTAAAAGACATTGAAAGGAGATTCTAGGATGAAGGAAATTTTCACCTGTTGCTCGTCCTTCTTGAATTTTGCGGCCAGCGGCAAACAATGATCATTGAAGAGAAAACTTCAAGACAATTATGAATTTCATAACCAGGAGGCAGAAAATCGTAATAAATTGACACCCAAGAGGTACCAACCAAACCATCGGCGACGGACTCTAAATGAGGAACACACACAACGATGTTTGATATCCAACATTCAGAGAGCAAGTGCGCAAAAAAAAATGGCTAAGCCCGGAACTCTAAACCCTTACAAAAGCCATCATGATGCCACTGATAACCAGATGTTGGCCCAGTGATTGCTATCTCCGTGACAGGTAAGGTGGCAAATTCAAATTGAAATGTAAAAAAAAGAGAATTATGTAGGATGAAATAAAATAAAATCAAAATACCGAACAATTTGATTTTTGACATATTTAAGATATAACAAAATAAGCTCACTCGAAAATATCTTAACAATCATTGAGATATATTCTGAATAGAAAAAATGAAATTGTAAAAACCTTAGATAATAAAATAAAAATGTCAAGAAATCTGATCTGAATACGGAGGTCCGGCCAAACAAGATTTTGCTGTACTTTAATAAAACAAACAACTGGTAGAAAATTTTAAGGTGCCTTTACACTCTACGAACTTCTCCACCGAACCTTTCCATAGCGGCATTCCACGAACAGCCATTTATACATAACGTGATGTTGAGCGAACAAATATGCCCGATGCACCCAAGGCTAGCTTCTGATGAAGAAAAAATCTCCATTATCAATATATTTTATTATATCTGAAAAAAAAAAAAATAGGAGACGAATTGTAAACGGTGCACTAGTATCACAAACAACTCCTATCACTTGGGAAAACCCAAAAAAAAAGTGGCACTAGCGCTACCCCCGAACACAGGCGAACAGATAATGTCCATAGAATACCCGAACAGTTTTCGTGAAGGCTGTTCGAGAGTGAGCTTTGAGGGTAAAGTTTGTAGAGTGTAAAGGCACCTTTAACTTCTATTGTATTGAGATAATTTCTTTACTGTAGCCTCAACTTGATAGGCATAAGTAAAATGGTTCTGTATATACCAGCTACAAATTTTAGAATCATGAAGAAGACTCCTCTTTCATATTAAGTTACCAAAATTTTCAGGGATAATCAATATATCAATCAAAAAAAAAGAATTCACCAAGTTTTAAGAAGTATCCAGACTAACAAGTTTTAAGAAGATTTAATTAGACTCAAAAATTAAGACGATCAGTTTCTGGTTGCCCATGATGATAATCTCCTTCTACCATCATCTCAACCTAATAATCAAATGTTTATCAGCGGGCATGGGGCTTAACATAAGTTTTCGGAGGTTCGCTCATCAGTTAGCTCAACAATTAACTGAATTCTCTGGTTAACTCTTTCTTTTTTGTTCCATATATTCTTAGCCCAGGCAATGAATGTTTTGTGTCGGGAATAATTTGAGACAAGCTGAATTTTTGCCATTTGTTAGTACTTACTGAAAGCAGTATTTTCTCCAATGTCCCTGTCCCTCCCCTTTGCGCTAACCCGGGGACCCCCCCCCCCCTGAACCTCTGTTTCGAAACCCTTCGAGTTATTGCTCATAACTCCGCTATTTTTCATTCGACATTGAAACATCTTGTATCATTTTATTCCTATTTATCTACTCTTTAAAATATGTTATATAATGTTTTTGCCTAATATTAATACTTTAGCTATAATTCTCTAAAATATACCAAATTTTCGAGTTAAAATTTACATTTTAATTAGTTTTTAGGTAACAGAACGTTCATTTCAAATAATAACGAAAAATACTTCCAATAAAAGTTGTAGCATGTGTCTCGCTGTTTCAAAATATGTAGCTAAAATTATATTTTGGGGGCGCGGATTCCTCACTGAGTTCCTTCAGTTGTTCCAGAGAACTGGGAGTAACATGCAAATAGCCTTCCTGGTAAGTTCCACCTTGCTGCAGACTTCAACACCAGATGCTTCCACATCTTCCAGAAAGGATCAGAGATATTTGACAGGTTGAGCACCACGCCGATTTTTGAGGAAGTCCCCGCCAGGCCAAGTACGCTGCTTAGAAGCGCTGTTATTGTAGTTTTTTTGTTCCTTATGTTGCTGGAATGTTGCTTATCGCAGTAGAAGATCGAAACACATTTGTGACCGGTATTTCTTTTACGACAAACCAGTTCGTTGGAGGTCTTGGTCCCGTGCAGACCAAAATTTTCTTTAGCCCTGAGCGTCAAAATGTCAGTCTGGGATTGTAAAAGCAAAAGCAGCAGTGAAATTATTTTTGCTAAAAGACGGCCTAGAGTGGACATATTTTTATCATCTGAGGAAGAGGAGGAGAAAGTTGGAGAATGGCATGACCCGAGGGGTGATCAGCCAAAGATTGTGCCACTTACACATCCTTCTGGGTTTGAGTGAAAATTTGCATATAGGATCAGATATAAGCGCAGGGTCATTATGAACATTGAAAAAGACTTTTTATTTTATCGAGACAGCTCTAGGCAGACGGTGTTTAACCATGCCAATGCAGGCTTATATTTTTCTTTATAATGTTGTAAATGTATATTAATTGAAAATAAAGCTGTTTATCTATCTATCTATCTATAAGTGCAGGAACAATCTATCAATTATTTGTATCGGATGAATTGATCGAGGAAATTGCCAAACAAACTTATATGCATCACAGAAATTAGAAGGTGGATGCACGCAGCGCTCAGCAAAGTGGACACAGGCAAATAAATTTGAAATAAAGAGATTTTTTGGACTGATTCTATGGATGGGATTAGTAAAATTGCCTGCTATACATCTATATTGGTCCAATGATCCTGTACATGTGCAAACTTTCCCAAAAAAACATCCTATCAAGGAAGAGATTTGAACTATTACTAAGAATGCTACTTGCAGATAACAAAAACATGCTTTTTCGATAGAACTAGGATGCCCTTCTTATCTCTCCATTTCATAATGGTTATTCCTTGGTTATTTTCTTTTGCTATGATTTTTCCTCGTTTTAATTTGTTTGATATCACTTGCTGCTAATTTTCTCGTCTTGATCGTAATGTTCCTACTAAATGGGTGTTTTTATGGATTAATTTTTCTGCTAATTCTAACCTCGTGTACCAGTTGTCAGTGTAGAGTGTGTATCCCTTATCGAATAAGTCTTTACAAAGATACATTACAGTGTTACTGGGAGTAGTGTTTTGTTTTTCCAAATATTTCCCTGATTATACGTATATCCTGATCCGCGGCACAACTTAAATATTTTAACACCATATTTGTGGCGCTTTTGTTTTAAATATTGCCTGAACATAATACGGCCACGAAAGGGAATCAATTAAAGATATAAGTGGTGGTGAATGGGGTATAATAGCCATGGGTGGACCCAGGGGTCATGACCCCCTCAAATTTTCGGCTATTTCAATTTTTTTGTATTTTTAAAGAAATAATGCAAATAGGTAGTTACTACACCCTAAACATAACACTTTTGGGTTGTTTAGATCGCGATCCTTCTTAATACAAGGTAATAATCTCATACAAAAATGGTGCTATCAGCCACGTGATTATGAGACAGGAGGGTTGTGACCCCCCCCCACCCAAATTTCGGGCTAAAATAGTAACTTCCGCCCTTGATAGTACCATGGCAATAATAATAAAGCAATTAAGGTACCCATTGAAAAAACAGAAGACCACTAATGGAAAAGCCATTTCCGAAGAACATTTTTACTAGACATCAGGTGTTATAAAAATGAAAGCAGACCTGTAATATACAATGACAAGACGTATAGCTCCTATTCAAAATATTCATCATGATCATGATATGAAGTATGTGGACCACAATGATTAGACAAAAAAAATTATACAAAACTTGCCACCAAAGATGATACTTGTGGTGGATAGTGCCTCATATCATAGTGTGCAAATTGATATAAGGTTTTATCCGATGGAAAACAAGCTATGCTGCACTGGCTAAAAGGTAAAAACATTTCCCATATTGCAGATATAAGGAAACCTGAGCTCAATGAGTAATTAAAAAAAACCAGAACCTTTTTACCAATTATTTTTTATAGATGAGAAAGTGAAAAGCTTCAATGAACCTAGAAAATCCTATAAACGAATGAATCCTAATGAATCCAAAAAAATATCAATTCTTTTTACCAAAACATATAAACAGGCATTTGAATTTGAAGAGGAGTTAAGTGAACAGATAATTACAATAATTTTGAAGTTTTTTTTTTCTATTGCTTGAGAATTGTATTTAAATAATAAAGCAAAAAATCACTTATACAGCTAATAATAACACAAACTTTTCAACATAAAAATGTATTATTGTTTTAGCAATTTAGTCCATGAAAATCTGTTTTTATAGCAATGGAGTAGTAAATGGAATATATTTAGGGGGGAGGAGGGGAGTCTGACTTATATTTGGTGGGGTTTTGGTACTGCTACAAAGTTAACTGAATAACAATATTAGCCATTTTAATTAGTTTTGCTGAATAAATCAGAGAACTTTCAATCAAGAAGATTGGAAGTAAAACTATATTAGATTCACGTTGTGTTGACAAATAAGCCAACTCCACCCTAATACGAGTGAGCACTATTAGAATAATTATAGAAAAAATATCAAAATCATTGTAAAAAAAAAAAACTTTAAAATTATTGTAATGAACTGTTCACTTACAGCATAAGAATAATTATGGAGCAAGAAATTCTATTAAAATAATTGTCATTAAACAGAGGAGACTTAAAAAATCATCAAACTACAAAGTTAGTAATATACCAATCAATATAACACAAAATTAATAAACAAAATCAGTGAAAATCAAGTATTTTTACAGATTTCAGTTAAATAGAGAAGTTAATGACTTTGTTTAAATTGAAAAAGGTTTGTTGTTTAATGTTTAAAATATATGCTATACAAATTCTTAAGATACCATTCCAATCTCTATCCATTCATTAGTAAGTAATCGTGAGTTTACTCATGACGGAAATTTTTTAGGAAACCATAAACCTCGTCACTAGGAAATACCAGACGGGCTGGAAACAGGGTTGGAGAAACGGGAATGCCAATTATGTAAAAATAATTTTCATATGTCCTGCACTTCATATGTCCTAAATATGAATAAGAAAATGATGACTATTTTGTCTGCTTACCGTGTTCCTCTAATATCCATGAAATTAAAAAAATAAGTGTAGGAACGCACCTAAGTAGACATACTTACATATAATTTTTAGGAATGTTATATTAAATGTTTTATATATCTTTTTATTTTATAACATTTTTAAATTATATACTATATTTTTTTTACGATTGTTACCTACGATTTATGAATGTTGCATTCCTAAATAATGATACGATAAATCCGAAAGCGAAGAGTAAAAGTCAATTTTTGTTTTAAAAGAGGCCACAAAAACATCTCTTAAGGTGCCGACTACTGGAGGTTTTATCCTAATGCAATAGTAAAATAAAAAGAGTTAAGAAATCAATTAAAATAAGATCCGCAGTTTCAGTCTTCTAATGCTGAAGTGGGCAGGATATATAAGTCTACAGGCCCCAGGGAATGCAGCGCTCGAACTGGTATATCAGTCTACAGGCGTTAAAAGGTTAATACAATCAGTTTTCATTTTATGCATTATTTATATATAAATAGTATACATAAAGGACCGTAGCACCGAGGAAGTAAGTAAGCATACAAATACAATAAAATTCTTATACATCAATCTACAAGCATCTATATTTGGTATGATTCATTTATTTGCTGGAAAATTAAACAACTGATAAAAAAACAAACCAAATATACACTGTACATGACACTTCTATAGCTTTTTATAGAGTTTAAATAGGGTTCAGTGGAGGATGTTTTGAAAAAGATAGATCAGCATTAAGACTTTGAAAGCATTAAGTCTTTTACTGCTATTAATGATTATGCTTTTATATCCTGTCAATAAAAATCAAACAATAAATATAAATATAATGATTTTAGTTAAATGGAATGCAAGTAAAATGGGTAACTATAGTCTCATTAACCCATTCATAAACAAACATATGAACAACATAGTTAAATACACAAGTAAATTTAAAGCATAATACAGCAAGAAACACTCTATTTTTTTTTTTTTTTTTTTTTTTTTTTTTGTACTGAGAGGTAGGTAGACCTAATGAGATCTTGGGCCATGCAGTGTAGTCTTTGTACAGACTTTTAAGTTGCTTGCAGGAGTACAGGGAGCCTGGAGAGGGTAACCCAAACAAATCTCACGTTACTGCAAACCATGGTCTCCATGATGCAGCAGGCTGCCTATAGCTCCATAACTGATCCCATTGGGGCCAATTAGGTGGTTTCCTTCCCACAAATCTGAATTACCCGAGTATTGGGCAGCGCGGCCTTATTGACTACCAATGCTTGACATTGCTTAACTTTGATTTCTCATTGCAAGCATCTTAGCCCATTCCGGCCCCCTAGAAAAACTTCATAACAAACCAAAAAAAATCTGGTGCGATGCGCGCAACACACAACTTTCACTTACCAACTTATTTTGATTAGAAATTGATGTGTTTTGTTAAATGCCATTTCTCAAAATCACACTCTTCCCCACATTCATTTACTTATTTTTGTTTTTATAAGCTCTTTAAAGTACACTATTTTTTTTATTATTAAATAAAAGTTTTTACTTGCAATAATTTGGCAATGCAAGTATAATACTCCAAGCCATCTGATTTTATTATCTATATATAATTATCTATGTAGCTATTGAAAACTTCATATAGTTAACATGAAACAAATAATTTCCATTAAATGAACAGAACATCTTTAATTATAAACTATGGTCTGTCATTAAAGGCGTACTGTGTATGCGTGGACTCAACGCGTTTTATGAGTTGACGGAATATTTTTCTTTTTTTCTCCTGTACATGTTTACTTGATTTTTTTCATATTTCATATTTAGCCACTTCTTATTTGTAGGCGAAATGAGAGACAGATAATTTCTCCATATAAACAAAAACAAAAGTACTTTATAGTTAAACAAAAAAGGCCCCTTCCCCATTTAAGCACCCTCAGAACATTTTAATAATGATAAAGCTTACCTGATATTAAAGAATACTTGATTCTCATTAAACATGACGAGTTTAATCAAAATCGCTAAAGCTATCGAAAAATGGGATAAATGTTATGAAATAAAGTGCCCCATCCGTTGAATCAATTTTGATGAAATTTTTGCTGTCACATCGCGGGCATATACATATACCAAATACCCAATTTCAGGTTCGTATGGTTTATAGTTTTTGAGCTAGTCTGTTTCACACACACACAGACCATTTCGCGGGACTTGGTTATTTGGACTCAGGGGACCCCAAAATGTGTATTTCCGTTGAAAACCGGAAGTCGAAATTTTTCATGATCCCAATACTTTCCTTTACAATATATTTCATATATAGGTAAGTTAAAGTAAAAATGTAATAAAATTTCTAACACAACCTGATGTTGAACAAACTGTGTTTGGATGGTAAAATAAAAATGGTGGTTACAGTTGGTACAGGAAAACATGCAGTTCCTATAATATTTTGAAAATTTATAGTCAAATTGATATGTAATTTTTTAACAAGCTAGTTTTAAAAAACATTATTAAATATCTGATACAGCTAATATTAGAGAAAATTACCTCATTTTTTTCTTTCATATTTCCATTCATAAACTGCCGCACTGGTTTTAGTGCCCTCAGAAATTAGTTTAGGTTGAGCGATCCTTTTAGAATTTTTCAAGTGCTTCTCAATTTCCATTTTCTGTTTTATAACAGAAAGTTGTTTTTGTCTTTGCATCCTTTTAACTAATTCTTTATATTTTTTCTCTTTTAACGCATTCGATTTTTGCAACATTTTATCTTCAAGTGAAGACAACTTCTTAATATTTTCTATATCAAGGCCATGAGGAACATGTTTTTTCTTCTTCTGAGAACAATCCACCAAATGAAGCCTTGATAACAGTTTGTCCAGTTGTTTTTTCTCTATGTTTAACTTCATGTCAACATAAGTAAGATTTTTATGCTCTAAAACCAGTTTCTGTTCAATAGTATGATCAGAAGGGGGTTTACGTTTTTCTGTATGTCCACGGTTTTGAAGTTCTGAGTTAACCATATGATGATAATACTCATTAGGATTCTTATCCAGAGCTTTAACTTTTAATTTTTTGATAATTTTTTCCTTTTTGTGAAAATCAGTGGCTCGTTTGACGTAATCTTTATGCTTTTCTAGCAAGCCAAGGCGACATCTTTTGTTAGGCTGATGTCTCTCTCGGTGTCGCCTTTGATTAATTTTTAATACTTTCTTCCAAACAGACATCTATAAATAAGCAAACACAATAATTATCAAAGAATAAATAATCAAAATCATAACTTACACATAAATTAAATCGAATATCAAGTATGTCCTGCACTAGTGAAATATATAAATGATTAGCATTACAATAGTAAAATATGGTAAATATTCACATTCAAAAAGTAACAATTGATTCAAAACATTACAATTAACTGAAAAACAGGTAACTCCAGACCTTAATTCCAATTTAAATTGCTTCATTTAACCATTGAAAAGTAGAATGTTAAAACTTATCAAATCAACAAAATAATCCAATAATTTAATTTTGATAGCACGTTCTATGCATATAAATATATTTAAATATACGGGGGAAAAAAGTTATTTTGTCTGCAAATGTTAATGATTTGATATATACATTTATCTTCATAAAAATTTACATTACACTGTAAAACTATAGCCTTAGGTCTAACAGACAAACGCTAACAAGATTAAGAAAATGATAACCATACCTTAGACCTAATGGACAAAAGATAATAGGAGTAAGTTAGCTTAACATGAAACTACACCAGAAGTGATAGTTCGTCAAGGAGCGTTCTAATCACAATGTAAACTAAAAGGTGTTGTAGCAGCGATCAGTGTTGTCTAGTCTTAAAAACCATCTCGCTATCTCATATTACTTTTCTAAGCAAAATTATACCATGCATAAATAAATACTAAATAAATCCAAAAGATAAAGTTGCGACTAAGGCAGCTTATAATTAAAATTGATTAAAAGCTTAGACAAGTTTGGTAAAGGTGCTTGAACACTAAATTCTAACATTTGCGACCATCCATGGGTAAAAACTAATCTAACAGGCTTTAAGATATTTTTTAAAGGTAAAGTATAGCTGCTACATTAAAATATTTTCCAATGCGTTTGATACGCGCATCTTGTTCTGAGAATAGATTTTCGGCTTAAACTCATATAATTTCTTTTATCGTCCGTTACCTGTTAGTATGTATATTTGCTCTTTTCAAAAATATTCAGCCCATTTCCTAGAGTTCCTGCCATTGTGCCCTAGGTGCCGAGACAAAAAATTCATAAATTTTAATTTACTTTTTTCACTTTTTATGGCATACACCCCCCCCCCCAGTATAGCATACAACCCCCCACTTTATAACGGCTAGATTCGCCCATGTACTATACCATATGCCAAATATGAGGATT
This sequence comes from Aelia acuminata, assembly GCA_911387785.2. Taxonomy (NCBI): domain Eukaryota; kingdom Metazoa; phylum Arthropoda; class Insecta; order Hemiptera; family Pentatomidae; genus Aelia; species Aelia acuminata. The sequence goes on from OU426980.1 coordinate 101,645,141, forward strand.
TATTCATTATTTGTTTCATCATCCCCAACCAGAATTACCTTATGTCCATTCCCTTAAGAATTGTCGTAAGCCCCGAGAGTGTTCTCCTCTGTACTCCTCTATCGCGTTGATCTGTCTCGCCCTAAATAACGAATCTGCCATGACGTTCTCCCTTCCGGCCTTACGTTAATTCCATCTTATATTGACTGAGGAACTCTTGCTATCTCTTATAGTTTTCCAACCAACAGCAGTCTGTGGTCTGAACACCACTTATGGTCTGAAGCAGGGTTTGAAATTAACTCTTATTTTCTGGGAAAGAGAATAAAAGTCAAATCAGGACTTTTATATTTCTAATAAATAAATAAAAATCATATCATGACTTTTATATTTCGGGCCAGAAAATAAAAGTCCTGATATGATCTTTATCACAATAATATCTAATATAAAAGTCAAAGCTTGATTTACATTATTTAAGGAGGAATTTATTAGCTTTTTTATCGGATTTCTCCATATTGTTGTTCATTATTGGGTTAACCGTTTTTATGGAAATCTTATAGGGTATAATAAATTACCTGATATCGATCTTAATATCGATTATTAGATTATCAAGGCTGCTGATAATGAAAAAAATATCGATATACAACCTCAGGCTCGCTCAGGTATCGATTGCAACTTATCCGAATTGAGGTTCTGAATATGAAAATGATGTCGATTTTTCTATTACGCGCTCGAGTATCGATTTATTTCAACATACGCGATATAAACGATATTGGGGTCCGCTCGTAGGATATTCGAGGTGCTAAATTTGAAAATGATAACAATTTTCGGATTACGCGCAGAAATCGATTTATTTCAACATAAGCGATATGAACTATTTGCAAATGACTAATTTTATGAAAATATTGAAAATGTATGCAACTTAGGACCACAATATCGTTATAATCGTGTAGGTTGTAATAAATATATCGATACCTGAGCGCCTAATCATAAAAACTATATCCTTTCGAAATTCACCACCTTCCAAACCCAATGCTGATTTTCATATCGTTTATATCCCTTAACTAGTATTAAATCGATACCTGAGCGCGTAATACAAAAATCGACATCATTTTCAAATTCAGCAACTCAAATAACCTATGAGTGGACCCCAATATCGTTTATATCGCGTATGTTGAAATAAATCAATACCTGAGTGCGTAATCTAAAAATCGATATAATTTTCAAATTCAGCAACTCAAATAACCTATGAGTGGACCCCAATATCGTTTATATCGCGTATGTTGAAATAAATTGATACCTGAACGCGTAATCGAAAAATCTATATTATTTTCGAATTCAGCACCTCAAATAACCTACGAGTGGACCCCAATATCGTTTATATCGCGTATGTTCAAAAAAATCGATACCTGTGCGCGTAATCGAAAAATCGATATCATTTTCAAATTCAGCACCTCAAATAACCCATGAGTGGACCCCAATATCATTTATATCGCGTAACTTGAAATAAATCGATACCTGAGTGCGTAATCGAAAAAACTATATCATTTCCAAATTCACCACCCCAATTAACCTAGAAATCGACCCCAATATTGTAAATATCGGATAAGTTGCAATCGATACCTGAGCGAGCCTGAGGTTGTATATCGATATGTTTTTCATTATCAGCAGCCTTGATAATCTAATAATCGATCTTAAGATCGATATCAGGTAATTTATTATACCCTATAAGATTTCCATAAAAACGGTTAACCCAATAATAAACAACAATATGGAGAAATCCCATAAAAAAGCTAATAAATTCCTCCTTAAATAATGTAAATCAAGCTTTGACTTTTATATTAGATATCATTGTGATAAAGATCATATCAGGACTTTTATTTTCTGGCCCGAAATATAAAAGTCATGATGTGATTTTTATTTATTTATTAGAAGTATAAAAGTCCTGATTTGACTTTTATTCTCTTTTCCAGAAAATAAGAGTTAATTTCAAACCCTGGTCTGAAGTTATATATTGCCCAAATGATGCCTAACAGTTCGCGTTTCAGGACAGTATTCGTGAGGTGAGTGAGTGAGGCGCCTACTAGCGTAACGCCCCCAGTGCGCACTCGCTTGCGTCTGTAGTGTGCCGTATAGTCAAATGCCGTTTTGCCTAAAGAACGCCCTCTAACATTCCAAATACTGATGGACGAATGTCTAAGGGGATAGGCGAATCTGACTACCATATATAGAGGGACCACCTACCAGCACGTAGAATATTTAGGAAGCTTTTTTGAGCGATTGAGACAATTCTGACTGAAGTTATGGAAGGAGAAATCAATATTAGGAGAGATGCAGATAATCTTTTTAGGCAACACAATATCGAAAGGAGTGAAGCCGGATATACATATACCAATGGGGCGTCAAAGGGATAAGGAGGTTGTTGGGTACATTAAATTACAAGAGGCGGTTAGTCCCAGCAATGGCGGAGTACTTGGTTCCCCTGAATAATCTTAAGATAAGTACCCCTGAAGAAAGTTCAGAAAGTAGCGATCACCGCTGGCATAGAGGATAGTGTCAAAAGTGTATGTTGCGGCAACAGGAAGAGCCAGTTTTCGCGTTTCAGGATTTTACGAAACAATTCAGTATCACTACAGACGCAAGCCAGTATGCACTGGGAGCGGTACGCTAGTATGCAGTATGCTAGTATGCAGTATGCTAGTAGGCGCCTCACCAACGCGGTATACAGTAAACCCTCATTATTACGAACTCGGATATAACGAACACCTCGATATAGCGAACCAAAATACTACCCCCCTAAAATTACCATTATATTTCCGCTGAACTCCTCGTTATAGCGAAATCCCTCGGTTAGTGCGAACTACGAACTAAATTTGATGCCTGAGAATTATTATATTCTGTTATAACGAACTGCTAGAATTTTTATTATTTTATTTTTTTTTTTTTTTTTTTACTGTATTACGTAGAATGATCGCGGGAAGACGAAGTAGCTCCAGTTCCTAGAATTGAGGTGTTTTTTTTACTCTTAACTAATCCGATTTCCTTTTGCTCTCTCTCTGATTCCATTGATTTTTTTCTCAAAACTAGCTCAGTTCTGTTTTATTCGAATCAGTGTTCTGTAGTCGTTTATACTGTTTTTTTTTTTTGTTTTGTTAATACGTGTGTCTCGAACGTAATTCCTTATCAATCGAGGAAAAATTAAAAATTCTCCTGGATATTGAATCGGGAATTCTAAGTAAGAAAACCATCCCAGAAAAATATGGAATTCAGAAATCAACATTGTCAATCATTATAAAAAACAAAGATAAAATAGATTCAACCGCAGCCCAAGGATTAACTTCAGCATCAAATAAACGACTGCGCCCTGCGGCTCATGAATATTTGGAAAAAATTGATGAATTGCTTAAAACAAATGAGATCTCAAATACCAATCTCAGACCCTCTTATTAACCATTCTGTATTATCGAATAATAAGCTAAGGCTAAAGAACTCTCAAGTGAACTTGGCAGGTAAATTAATGAATCTCATTGTTTATTTAATATGTAGTTTAACTAAAAATAATTTACATACATGCGTTTTAATTTAACTAGTTCTAATGAATGAATTTCCTTCTAAATATGATCGAATTAGTGCGGCCATTGGCTAAAAAATAAAATAAAAAAAAATAATCCTCGGTTATAACGAACCTCGATATAGCGAACTATGAATATCAAAACCCCTACCAGTTCGCTATATCGAGGGTTTACTGTACTGTCCTAATCTAAATATAATATATAAAATACAATTTAAAGACAGTGTAGTGATGTAAAGAAAAAAGTAAAAGATGCAAAGACTGTAAAGTGAAGAAAAATACTATATTGGTAAAACCGCACAAAATCTAAAAACAAGAATATCACAACGCAATAATACTACCAACAACCTGAAAAACATAAACAAATCAGCATTAGCTAAAAATGCAATAACAAAAAACCATAAATTTGATTTTGATACCAAAGGAATAATAGACAGAGAACAAAACAATGAAATCAGAAAATTCACAGAAGCAATACACAAAACAAAAAACAGTAAATCATAAAAGTGACAAAGGGAGAATAGGAATAAATTACGAAGAAATCATTAGAAAAATCAAAATATAAAAAGTTTGACAAAATTGACAATAAAAAACATAGATAAAAAATTTAAAATGAAGTAAAAGTGGGGATGCATGCAAGGATCAAGGGTTCGAGGGAGGGGGAAGAATAGGACTAGTCCACAGGAAGCCAGTGGATGATCATTTTTTCTTTTGATAAGCTATAAAAATGCAAAAATACAAAAAAAAAAAAAAAAAAAAAAAAAAAAAAATTAGAAGAAAATATTTTATATAATGTTCGAGAAATTGTAAGGTATATATCAGTGATGTATTTTATTATATTTGGTTATTTTTCGAAATAATACACCATTCTATAAGATATGGAGAATATATTATATGAATGTATAAAAAGTTATTTTTATGTGTATTTATGAGTAAATTTTTTAAAAATATTTATATAACAATGTTAGAACTAAAGATGTTTTCAAATGGACTCAAACTCAAATTCACTTTTCATTCACCAACGCCAAACTCAATTTTCATTCCTCTTCCACCTCAAAAAAGGTTGGTGTCTCCTTTTAATTTCCCCGGACTCTGCGGATCTGAATTCTTGTTACTAATACAATTTTATGAGCAAAAGTTCTTTAATGTACTAATTTCCATTTTTATTTTGTAAAATTCAGTCTATTTTTTCTGTACTATAAGTTAAACTCTGCTCTAGATATGAAGTCACACGCCCCTACTTGTTTAGACTTTTTTTTCTTTTAATTTTCACTGTCTTCGACAAAGAGAAGGTGAATAATCAATACGAAAACATTGGATAAAATTTCGAAAAACAAACTTATTTTCAGAAAAATGCATTCTTTTCTCTTCTTTGAAAAAATGATTTTTTATTCAGAAAAAAATAATAAATAATTTTTTATTCTAATATTCATAGTACATACCATTATGAACAAAAACAGAAGATTAAAAAAATAAAAATTTAAATAAAAAATTTATTTTTTGAAGTGAAAAGATTTGGCTCCGCCGGGAGTCGAACCCGGGTCTCCTGCGTTACATGCGCGGATTCTAACCACTGCACCACAGAACTCGTCTCAAGGCAGAGCAAATCCTTCCTCTTCACTGATACCTACTCCCCCTATCTCACAAATTTTGCAAGTAGTAGCGGGAGGTGGACAAATTTTGTCTAATTTATGATATTTATTGACATACGTCAATTTATTAAATTATTTTATATTATAAAATAATATAATTTTATAAAATAATTGATAATTGCAAAATTTGTGAGATAGGGGGAGTAGGTATCAGTGAAGAGGAAGGATTTGCTCTGCCTTGAACCGAGCTCTGTGGTGCAGTGGTTAGCATCCGCGCATGTAACGCAGGAGACCCCGGGTTCGACACCCGGCGGAGCCAAATCTTTTCTCTTCAAAAAATAAATTTTTTATTTTTTATTTAAATTTTTATTTTTTTAATCTTCTGTTTTTGTTCATAATGGTATGTACTATGAATATTAGAATAAAAAATTATTTATTATTTTTTTCTGAATAAAAAATCATTTTTTTTTTCAATTATCTTTATATTAGTATAAGATTGAAATACAATAATTGTATTGGAATAATTATAGTATATTAAAGTACATTAAATTATAGTATATTAAAGTTATCAAATTATTGTTAAAATTCATTCAAGGAATGAAATCCGCTCTTCCATGGCCTTAACTAGTTTTTGCACAACTATTTTTAGATTTTTGTGATTTTCTCGAAAACGAGGCATAAGCCAGAGGACTTTTTTTCTTAGTTTTTTGATCCTCTATCGATCCCTGAAGTTTGGCCGTTTGGTTTGGGGACACCCTGTAAAAAATTTACAGCTGCTTCATTTTCTGAAATGATTCTCTGTTTTAAGTATTAGGCATTCCTCCTGGTCCTTATTTATTTTTAGATGGTCTCTAGAAGCAGATAAATACATAAGCAAACCAGAATTGAAATACATGGTTTATTGAGTTCTTTAATATGTATCTTAAAGAAGAGAAAATAATGCATTTTTCTGAAAATAAGTTTGTTTTTCGAAATTTTATCCAATGTTCCCTGAAAATGTAACAATGTTTTCGTATTGATTATTCACCTTCTCTTTGTCGAAGACAGCGAAAATTAAAAGAAAAAAAAAACGTCTAAACAAGTAGGGGCGTGTGACTTCATATCTAGAGCAGAGTTTAACTTATAGTACAGAAAAAATAGACTGAATTTTACAAAATAAAGATGGAAATTAGTACATTAAAGAACTTTTGCTCATAAAATTGTATTGGTAACAAGAATTCAGATCCGCAGCGTCCGGGGAAATTAAAAGGAGACACCAACCTTTTTTGAGGTGGAAGAGGAATGAAAATTGAGTTTGGCGTTGGTGAATGAAAAGTGAATTTGAGTTTGAGTCCATTTGAAAACATCTTTAGTTCTAACATTGTTATATAAATATTTTTTAAAAATTTACTCATAAATACACATAAAAATAACTTTTTATACATTCATATAATATATTCTCCATTTCTTATAGAATGGTGTTATATTATTTCGAAAAATAACCAAATATAATAAAATACATCACTGATATATACCTTAACAATTTCTGTATCGAACATTATATAAAATGTTTTCTTCTAATTTTTTTTTTTTTTTTTTTTTTTGCATTTTTATAGCTTATCAAAAGAAAAAATGATCATCCACTGGCTTCCTGTGGACTAGTCCTATTCTTCCCCCTCCCTCGAACCCTTGATCCTTGCATGCATCCCCACTTTTACTTCATGGTGGTCACCCACAAATTAAGATTAGATTAATATAAAATAAAAAAAAAAAAATTAAAAATTTAGAAAATAATAAAATAATGAAATATTCTTACTAGGAAAACATAAATATTTCAGTTTTTATATGGGACTACCTTAGTGAGAAGGTAGTCCCATATATCCAGAAAAAAAAAATGAAAATTTTGAAGTTCTTACCTTCTCTAAAATTAAATAGTTAATTTCTCGGCAGCGTCAACGTAAATGTTGTTCGAAGTGCTGGCCTCTCGCTGCAATCAGAGTTGGGCGTATTCGCATTCGCGAGTAAGAATATGAATATCACCCGAAGCACCCCCAACCTGCGAATACGAATACTAATATTCGTATTCGCATATACGAATACGAATATTCGTATTCGCATATACGTATACGAATATTCGTATTCGCATATACGAATACGAATATATTTGTATTCGCAAATATAAATACGAATATTCGAATATTCGCAGGGAAATTCAGCGAATATTCGATTATTCGCAGGGAAAATCTGCGAATATTCGATTATTCGCAGGGAAAATCTGCGAATATTCGATTATTCGCAGGGAAATTCTGCGAATAATCATATACGCGCAGCTAAAATATACAAATAAGTTCGTATTTACTTGATAAAAATACAGATACACTCATATTCGCTACAAAAATATACGAATACACTTATTTTCGCAGGAATAAATATTAAAAAAGCTATATTCTCAACTAATAACACTAATTAAGGTATTCCATGACTAAACATTATATTTTTTGTGTTAAATTTTACGTTAATTTTAAAAGTAGTTATTTATTTATTACTTTCACTTACCTACATACGAAATATATAGTAAGGGGAATGATTGCCATTTCTCAAAAACGGTTCTAACGATTTCGATAAAACTTTTTAAGTTTAATTTTAATGAAGCATTCATTAATATTAACGAAATCTATTAGGTCTGATAGTGCTTTTATTATTGACTAAGGAAAAAATCTTCCTTTAAAGTAATTTTTTTTTTTCTAATTTCGAGTAAATAATTGTCCCTTGTCATCCCTATTCACAAAAAATGGCTTAATATAAAATACGAAAGAATTTAAGAATTAAATATAAGAGAAATAAAATATATGATTTACCAAAATAAAATTTTCAATTTCCGATAATATTAGTAGTAATGTGTATGTATAATATATCGTTCGAAAGCTTTGAATTTAAGAAATAATAATATCAAGTTTATTATATGGTGGAAGGCCGCGCAAAGAGCATGTTATTCAAAATTTTATAGGTCGGAAAAAAACATGGTGATTCTTATTGAATCAAAGTTATGTTCCAACAAGCATTTGAAACACGATGGCAATATTCGCATGCGCAGTACATCTTTACTAACTGGTCATTATTAACAAGACAAGGCGTACTGAGCCTGCGAAAAGAGTCAACGTGTTTTAAGAGCTTGTTGTCATATCAGTAATCTATTTACTTTAATAAAGCATTATTACTTGTTACTGCCTTAGAAGGATAAAATATCGTAGTTTTTTGAAAAATACTAACCTGCTAAAAATTGAAAATTTTGTCCCAATTTAATATCGGCCGTTGTGATTAACCCTTTCTATCGATTCTTATTTACGATAGTTCCTTAAAAAAAGATGATCGTTCAGTCTAAAACTCGATTATTTTTTCTATAATCTAAAAATATATTTTTTTAAAATTATTTTAATTAATCTAATCTTAGTTCGTGGCTGACCACCATTTTAAATTATTTTTAAATAATTTATTTTTTGAAGAGAAAAGATTTGGCTCCGCCGGGAGTCGAACCCGGGTCTCCTGCGTTACATGCGAGGATGCTAACCACTACACCACAGAGCTCGGCTCAAGGCAGAGCAAATCCTTCCTCTTCACCGATACCTACTCCCCCTAGGGAGTATTTGAAGGAAGGATTTGCTCTGCCTTGAGCCGAGCTCTGTGGTGTAGTGGTTAGCATCCTCGCATGTAACGCAGGAGACCCGGGTTCGACTCCCGGCGGAGCCAAATCTTTTCTCTTCAAAAAATAAATTATTTAAAAATATATTTATTTATAAAAAAGAATTCAAACGAAGTTCTAAAGTATATGAGACCAACTTCATTCTTCGTAGAAAACTTATTGTTAAATTCCAAACTTTCGAACGATATATTATACATACACATTACTACTAATATTATCGGAAATTGAAAGTTTTATTTTGGTAAATAATACATTTTATTTCTCTTATATTTAATTCTTAAATTCTTTCGTATTTTATATTAAGCTATTTTTTGTATATAGGGATGACAAGGGACAATTATATACTCGAAATTAGAAATAAAAAAAAATTACTTTGAAGGAAGATTTTTTCCTTAGCCAATAATAAAAGCCCTACCAGACCTAATAGATTTCGTTAATGTTAATGAATGCTTCATTAAAATTAAACTTAAAAAGTTTAATCGAAATCGTTAGAACCGTTTTTGAGAAATCGTAAATAGAAAAATAGTATTCGGATAAAGTGCTCACTATGCTAACTCGATTTAGAAGAAATCTTGGTTGTCACATCGCGGGCACCTACGAGGTGTGTGAGAAAAGTAATGAGACTGATTACATACTAACCAAAGTTTTTATTATTTTCAAACAACAATGTTATCCCCTTCAAAGTAGTTCCCTTGGGCAGCTATACATCGGCGGAGTCGTCGTTCCCACTCTTGGTAGCAGCGCTGGAAGTCTTCAATTGGTATGGCTTTTAACTGGTCGGTCACAGTCTTTTGAATGTTCTCCAGAATTCCAAAATGACGTCCTTTTAGGACGTTTCAATTTCGGGAAGAGGAAAAAGTCACAAGGACTTAAATCAGGTGAATAGGGGGGGTTGAGGAACAACAGTTATGCGTTTTGAGGTCAAAAATTCACGGATGGAAATGGCCGTGTGACACGGAGCATTGTCATGATGAAGCATCCACTTGTCTGCAATTTCTGGTCTCACACGGATCACTCTTTTCCTCAACTTTTCAAGGACACTTTTATAAAACACTTGGTTGACAGTTTGTCCTGGTGGAACAAATTCTTTGTGCACGATACCCTTCCTGTCAAAAAACAAATCAGCATGGTCTTGATGTTTGATTTGCTCATTCGACATTTCTTCGGCCGAGGAGATGACGGAGTGTGCCATTCTTTACTTTGCCGCTTTGTTTCAGGATCGTACTCTAATATCCAGGATTCATCACCAGTGATCACACAATTGAAGAATTCTTGGTCATTAGCAATCCTCTCAAGAAGATCAACGCACATGTTTTTTCGAATGTGCTTCTGTTCAATTGTGAGATTTTTCGGTACCAATTTGGCACAAACCTTTCGCATGTTCAAATCATCTGTCACAATTTGATGCACGGTGAAAGTATTTAAATTTAGCTGTTCACTGATCATCCTTATTGTTAAACGACGGTCTGGTATCACAAGAGCCCTCACACGATCAATGTTTTCGTCAGTTTTTGAAGTCGAAGGTCACCCTGAGCGAGGTTCATCTTCAACGTGTTCTCGGCCTTCCAAAAATGATTTGTGCCAGCGGAAAACTTGTGCTCTCGATAAGCACTGTTCCCCATAGGCCTGTTTCAACTTTTCAAAAGTCACACTCGCGGATTCACCAAGTTCAACACAAAACTTTATTGCACAACGTTGCTCTAAATTCCGATGCTCTATTTCTGTGACGCACAATGAAAACACAACTTTACTAATGGCGCTGTCAAAACTAATTGTTGTAACTGTACGGAGTTGTAACTCGGACTGAGGAAGTGGAAGGGATCAACAATCAGATTTAGCATCGGCCGGTAGACACAACGTTGCCAGATCTCCCGCAGTGTTGCCAATCTCATTACTTTTCTCACACACCTCGTATATACCTCAAATACCTAATTTCAGTTTCGTACGAAAACTAGTTTTTGAGCTAGTCCTGCCACACATACACACCATTTCGCAGGACTTGGTTATTCGGACTCATGAGACCCCAGAACGTCCGGTTCCGTTGAAAACCGGAAAGTTTTCACAATGGCAATAATTTCCCTTACTATATATTTCGTATGTAGGTAAGTGAAAGTAATAAATAAATAACTACTTTTAAGATTAACATAAAATTTAATACAAAAAAAAAATGTTTAGTCATGGAATACCTTAATTAGTGTCATTAGTTGAGAATATAGCTGTTTTAATATTTATTCCTGCGGAAATAAGTGTATTCTTATATTTTTGTAGCGAATATGAGTGTATCTGTATTTTTATCAAGTAAATACGAACGTATTTGTATATTTCAGCTGCGAGTTTACGATTATTCGAAGATTTTCCCTGCGAATAATCGAATTTCCATTTGCGAATACAAATATATTCGTATTCGCAGGTTGGGGGTGCTTCGGGTGGTATTCGTATTCTTATTCGCGAATACGAATACGCTCAACTCTGACAGTAATACACACATCACATCGCGCACTGCATCTAAACATTGTTCTGCGGTGAGCTGGTTGCAAACCATTCTGATGCGCTCGATGAGATCATCCCTTATGCGGACGGACTCTCGGTAGATATTTTCTTTCACGTATCCCCACACAAAGAAATCTAGTGGCGTGAGATCCGGAGACCGTGGAGGCCAAGACACCAGCCCACCTCATCCTATCCAGTGACCTGGGTAGTTGATGTTCAACCAGTCTCGCACGGCCCTTCCGTAATGTGCAGGACAACCATCGAGTTGGAACCATTTCTCAAGCCTTCTTTCCAAAAGTGTGGGATATCGTCCGTAAGTCATTCTCAAGGAATAGATAATAACTTTCAGCATTAAGTCGAGCAGGTAAAAATACGGGACCGATTATGCCATTATTACAAAGACCGACCCACACATTTACAGAAAACTCATGCTGGTAGTGAAATTCCCTAACAGCGTGGGGAATTTCATGTGTCCAAAGGTGGTAGTTTCTTTGATTGAATATGCCGGCACGTGTAAAAGTCGCTTTGTCCGTCCAGATTACCTTCGACTTAAGTTTAAATCATTTTGCAATTGTTCTTTGTACCAATTACAAAAATTTAATCGGCGGGGATAATCAGCATGTAATAAATTTTGTACCTTTTATACATGGTAAGCATGCCTGCTCTTAATGTGCGCCAAATGGTTACCCTTGGTATGCCAAAAACTGAAGCAGCTCTCCAGACGCTTGTACCAGGGTTGGTATTGAAGTGCCGTAGTATCCTCTCCCTCCGCCTCAGGTCGGCTTCCACCAGAGCTTGCATATGGTTTCCACTACATTTACAAGAGAAGGACCCAGTCTCTCGGAGCCTTCTGAAAGTGCTGGTAAAAACACCTCTGTGTGGGGTTTCTAGCCATATTTGTTGACTTCACTGAACACTACTAGCAACACCACTAATGTGAGAATGCGAGGCTGGATTCCCCCAAAAAAGGATTAAAATGATAGTATAATGGCTAACATTTTAATCCTTTCTTTTTACATTTAAACACTCAACCTAGATGCTTTATTGATATCGAAAGCATGAGAATATTCATCTTTTCTAAATTTACTCCTTGTAAATTAAGAAATTACGCTTACTCAAAAAGCCAGCATATTTTTGTAATTTAAATACATTAGTGAAAAAAAAAATTAAAATACACTTTTTGCTTAACTATTTTTATTTTTTTTGTGATTTTCTCGAAAACGAGGCATATGCCAGAGGACTTTTTTTCTTAGTTTTTCGATCCTCCATCGATCCCTGAAGTTTGGCCGTTTGGTTTGGGGACACCCTGTATAATAAGCTATGGTGAGAGATGGACTTTAATTATACACTGCAAAGTTAATATTTTTAAGGCTATAAGGTAACTGCGAGTTAAATAACAATTTCTTTCAAATTACTAATACAAACAAAGTTCATGATGACAATGAATTTTTTTTCCAAAATAAATATTATATTTTAAACATAAATACACTTACAGTTTATACAACAGGTTGTTTTCAACATTTATTACATTATTTACAAAACTTAAAAAAACTGTTACATTACATTATAAAAATATTATTTATCTTCATATAAATAAAAATAATCGTTTAACTGAATAATAATGACATGTGATCCAACATTTGATAAGAAACATGAAAACCAATAATAAAAACACAATATCGATACAACATGGATTTTAATACTTGAAATTTGAGTATACAACTATTCATAAATTCAACAAGTTATTTTCCATAAATGTGCTATAAACTATAATTACTCTAATGTATATAAAAAAAGAATTTTCGAATTAAATCATTCAAGTCCCTTTTAAAACTCAATATTACTTATAAATGAATTTTAGAATAGCATATTTTATACAAATAAATTATCAAACTACTAAAAGAAAATATGAATTCAAACTATACTTGCTTTTTTTGTGCATTTTTTAAACCATATTATTGCCCAATTCAACAGATGTTTACTCTGATTTAAACACCATATAATAAAATTTTATATTTATCATCAATAATTGGCTTATTTTTATGAAAGGAATTTTTAAAGAAAAATAGAAACAGAATTTAAACTTGATAAAGTAACAAAAATTTTCAAATCATAAACTTGTAAAAATAAACTATTAAGCATCTTACAGAAAGGACAACATTATAGAAACGAAAAAAAACAATTTGAAATTAAAATATAACAACTTACATATCATTTTAAGTTGGACCAAACCCATAGAGGTTTTATTTAACCATATTCAAACACAAAATAATGAAACTCAGTTTTTACTTAAATTAAACAATACATATATTTGTATTTTCAATGTATTGTATTTGGTTGAATTTGTATTTTCACACAGAATTGAATTTATTAATAACCTCAGTTTCAAAACTAGAGCAATGGTAAGACTTAGTTATGTGGTAGCAACTTACTATTAATAAAGTCCAGGGGAAATTATACTATCTGGAATTAAACAACAAAAATACAGGCATGAATATTCATTTATATTATATGCTTTATTACATGATGAAATTAAATTTAATTATTTAATTATGGCTCAATACCTGTAATTAAACTACAGACAAAATAAGAAATTAACAGCTTACACATCAAGTAACATGGTATAACATATACAGTAACAACATAATGTAAAATGTTTAAACATTTGATACAAATTTGAAATTGAAACTTCTATTCATACTAATTAATTAAATAACATTGTTACTAGCAGTTTAAATATTATAAGAGAATACATTCAATTAATGAGTATTTATTACCAGCCATAAAAAAAAATTAAAAAAAACTTTGGTTCTCACTATAAAATATGGGGTGATTCTTATAACAAAATGGTATAACAAAAAGATTAAATAATACATGATTAAAATAGATTAATTTACTCAATCATAATACAAATACATATTTAAAAATATCACAGGCTGTAGTAATAATAATAGTAATAGATATGAATGCTTCAAAACACAACGTAGTTTTATTGACTTCCATCAACAGTCATACCTGAAACAAAAAGTGTTATGCCTAATAAGTCCCAGAAAAGAAATAATTTCTTTTTAACTGAAGAAACATCCAGTTATGAACAATATTTACTTGAATTAAAATTAGCAGCAATAATTTTGTTTTGTAATATAAAATATATATTATCTATAATATAATACCTGTTTCAGGTAGAACCTACTTATACAATTTCTCTATCATCATGTGTTATATTCTGAATTTAATTAATATGTATCATGGCAAAAGAGTAATTTGATACATTTTTGCTAACTGCCAATTGTGATTGTACTAAACGCTATTCCAATTATATTCTTTATGAGTTCCTTTTACGTGTGAGTTATATTTAATCTCACCTCTGCTTAAATCATCCAGTAAGTGCTAAATGAATGGATCATTAATACTTACTATAGTCAAATATAAGATGTAAAAATAAAAACTTTAACCCTTCTAAATTCTTTACCAAACAATTTTAAAACGGTGGAAAATTCTATTTTAAATCCCGTTGGTTTTTAGATTAGCTGAAGCGTTTTTATCTTTATCAGAGAATATTGATTTGACTGTATTAAAAAGAATAGGATATAATCGACGCATGATTATAATACTGATCCACAGCAATGCGTGGCCGGGTCTGCTTGTAAATTATAATCAATACTTATTTTAAAATTAAAGACTTCTTAAAATTATATTCAGAAGATAATTTTTAAGCTTTATACTACTGATTAACACACTATAAATATTAAAACATAACACTAGAAACTAATTTAGCAATCTTAGCCACCTTAAATACGGCAAAATTTCAAATACATGTTTAGTGTTTGTAGGAAAAATAAAAAAAACAAATTGGAATAAAACACTATATTGAGAACTCAGAGTAATTAAAAATAATAATAATGAAACAAAATTAAAGGTATCTTCAAGCTTGTAAAAATAAATAAAAAGCAACTTTGAAAACAAATAAAAGGTTTTTAACTTGTCCACACAACCAAAAAGTATCACAGCAAAAAAAACAACATCCACCACTTGCTTTTACGACTATAACAAGGTAATGTTAGGTTACCCTAATTAATGCCTTGCATATCATTACACAATGTGCAATTATTATATCTGGGCAACACTGGTTGGGTTAACCTCCTATGGCCAGGCAACACAGGTTACCCCATAACCTCCTCTTTGGTGACATGAGGTCACGGTTAATAGATATACGGTCGAAGCATTCTATTTAGAGTGGGGGGTGGTTTCAAGTCCGTGACGTCATTGCAGACCTCTACTAACGAAGTCGTACTTTCATTAGTTGCAAAATATATTGTCTCTTTACTACTAACTTGTTATGTTTCATTAAGAATAAACAAATTACAGCTTTTTGTAATATAGTCTGTTAGTTTATTGTTCTACGTGAAGAAGTTAGGTTAACATGATTTATAGGTCTATTGTGACGTCACAGATCAGAGCTTGGATTTGATTGGCTAGCGCTGTTATGCTTCGACCGTATATCTATTAACCGTGACATGAGGTTATGTTGGTTGGTGAAGTGCTGTTACATTACTTTCCCCCAATAACGCTGTCACAGAAGTGGACAGGAAGTCGGATGAGGCGTCCTCCTCGAGTCCTGCAGGCTGGTCATCTTCTGTGGCAGGGGCATTTTCAGAAGTCTTGTCCTTTATTGTTGGTGGAGTCAGCGTATGTGTGGCTGGCGTGGAAGTTGTGTTCTCCAAAATGTAGGCTGGTTTCAGTCGGTCGGTGCTGACAGTCTTCTGTTCGGAGCCTAACCTGATAATGAAAGTCTTCTCTCCTCTTTCGATGATGAGATGTGGTCCGGAGTATGGTGGAGTCAGCGGCTTCCTAACTGCATCGTCCCGCAAAAAGACGTGGGAGCAGGTCTTGAGGTCTTTCGGGAAGAACGTTGATGCTTGACTTGACATGTGTGGAGCAGGCTGAAGGGGCTTAATGTTCTCTCCTCGCCTGCAGAGGATCCATCTGGTTTGTCGGGTTTAGAGGTAGTCTCTAAAAGTTCACTGGGAAGAGGCAATGGTTGACCGTAAGTCAGCTCAGCCGCACTTGTAGAATTATCGTCGCTGCGAGGACTGCGACCCTCAAACCTAGCAGAACTGTGGATAACAGCTCGGTCCAAGAGCTTGAGTGAATGAGGTAAGGGCAGTCTTCAGGGAGCAGTGCCACCTTTTGATGATCCCATTAGATTGCAGATGGTATGCAATCGTCTGACAACAGCGTGAACCCAGCAAGTTCAATAGTTTGGTGAAAAGCTCGCTCTCGAACTGACGGCCTTGGTCTGTAATGATTCGAGCCAAAACACCAAATCTGCAGATCCACATTCTGTAGAGGGCGGAGGCGACTGTTGATGCGGAGATGTCCTCTAGAGGTTCTACTTCTGGCCAATGGTCCGATTATGTCGACTTGGATACGTTTGAATCGACCAGCTGTGGTGAAGACACCTAGGGGTGTTATGGTGTGCCGAATAATTTTGGAGCGCTAACAAGATATGCAATTCCTGGTCCAGGTAGCCTGGTCAGCGTTCCTATTAGGCCAGAAGTACTGTTGCGAAACTAGACTGTTGCGAACACCAGGGTGACTGAGGCTGTGAAGTTTCTTAAAAACTTCCTGGTGAATGGAGGGAGGTACATTTGCCGGGCCTTCGGGGTTGTGAAATCGCAGAGGAGTGGTTTGTCCAAGTGCGGCACCTCGATCAGCTTCATCTGCAAGTTAGGGTTCCGAAGCATTTCTGGAATCAAGGGGTCTTCTTGCTGTGCTTGAACAATGCTCTCCATGTCATACGGGCTCCTAATTTCCTCCAACCGTGAAAGGGTATCGGCCACTTTGTTTTCTTCTCCTGAGACATGGCGAATATCGGTAGTGAACTGGCTAATGTAGTTCACATAACGAATTCGTAGAGGTGTTGCTGTCTCAGGCTTTTGGTAAAAGGCATATACCAATGGCTTGTGGTCCGTCAGTGTTCTGAATACACAGCCTTCGATACTCGGTCTGAAATGCTTGACAGCACTGTAGATCGCAGTGAGCTCGCGGTCGTAGGCCGAGTATTTCTGTTGCGCTGATGTGAGGGCTCTTGAGAAAAATCCCATTTGGTCTATTTTGCTCGGGAGTGGTTTGGTCCCCTGTGACTTTACTAAAAACCCTAAAAATTCAATTTCAGGCTAGCCAAACACTGACTTGAGCAGGTTGATGGTTAGCCCGTGCTGGTCCAGACGTCTGAAAACTTCTTCCAAGTGTGTTCAGTGCTCTTCTTCTGATGCCGAATCTACCAAAATGTCGTCCAGGTGGATGAGGACGTACGGTAAGGCGAGGATGCTGTCTGAGCATTTAGGCGGTGGTAGTCTCCACAAAATCTTAATTTACCGTCCTTATTCTCGACAATATGAAGTGGGCTTACCCAAGGACTGCCTGCAGATTCCTTCGTCTACCATCTTTAGAAATTCTTCTTTGGCTGCGTTGCACCGACTTGGGGTTAAGCGCCTGGCTTTAGAGGTGAACGGTGCTCCCTTCATCTCAATGTAATGCTTGATGGGATGTTTCGGTTCCTGTAGCACAGCTGATGGGCAGGTGATTCTGACACTGGGTTCGTAGACTTCGGCGATGCGGTCCGCTATCTCCGCCAGCTTCTCCAGGGAAGTATCAGTGGTTTCTGCCAGTGTGGCCTGCATTCTTTCCGGGAGGGCTTTGAGCCACATATTTCTCATTAGTTCGTCTGAGACGGAACACCCTGCGAGCCTTTTGAGTTTGTTTAAGAAATGAGATGACCGTTCTCCATCCACAAGGTGTCTGTCTTCCAGGAGCCGCCTTATCCTTTGATTTTCCAATTCGGCATAAATGGAAATAAGCCGGCCTTTAAGGGTCTCGCATGGTCTGCCGGCGGGTTTTTTACTATGTAGGAGACCTGTCTCAAAATTTCAAATTCTAAGTTCGCCACTACTATCTGAAATTTAATTCGCGAACTTGTCATCTTTGAGGTAGCAAAAATGGCCTCAGCTTGAGTTCCGGGTCAGCTATACAGAACGAGGGAATTCTAATACTAGCACCAGGAACACTCCCGCTTACCTCACTCTCTTCTGTAGGCTTGCTTTCCTTGGAGGGATCCATTTCATTTGTTCCGGTGAAATCATGTGGTCACCACTTTAGTGTTTGTAAGAAAAATAAAAATAACAAATTGGAATAAAACACTATATTGAGAACTCAAAGTAATTAAAAAAAATAATACTGAAACAAAATTAAAGGTATCTTTAAGCTATTAAAAATAAATAAATAAATAAAAAGTGACTTTGAAAACGAATAAAAGGTTTTTAACTTGTCCACACAACCAAAAAGTATCACAGCAAAAAAATACAACATCCACCACTTGCTTTTACGACTATAACGAGGTAATGTTAGGTTACCCTAATTAATGCCTTGCATATCATTACACAATGTGCAACTATTATATCTGGGCAACACTGGTTGGGTTAACCTCCTTCTATGGCCGGGCAACACTGCTTGGGGTAACCTCCTCTTTGTTGACATGAGGTTACGTTGGTTGGTGAAGTGCTGTTACACATGTTTTTTGTCAAGCAATCATATTTCTCATAATGAGCTGCTAAAACATCTAATATATGGAAGAAAGGGGTAAGGGTAGAAAGTTCTTAAACAAAAAATTACAAAAAAATATTTGACAATTGCATGTTTAAAAGATTAGCCTTTTCATTTTCAAGATGAAGAATCCACTTATGATCGATCATCCATTGGTTTATAAGGAGTTCATGGTAATTTTTTTTTTCTTTTTAAAAACTAATCCCTAAAATTTAAATTTTTTTTTTTTTTTATATTTACCAGCACTAAAAGTTCTCAACCTCCTCAAAATCTCTAATCCCTCAAAAAAATAAAAATAAAATAATAATAATAATAAATTGAAATCACTACATAGTAAGTTATTTTTTTTTTTTTACATAAGTTAAATGATGCTAATGACCAACTGTGGGAAGATGCATTTTTTCAATAAATAAGTTGAATAATTAATCTCTTAATCCAATTTGTGCCAATTATTCAGGGGACATGTGCTGAGATCTCAAATCAGATATTAATGGTTGACTAATGACTTTATTTAATTGTTTAAATAAAAATTAAAAACATTTTTTATTACAAAAAATATTTCACCCTAATTTAAGAAAATAGTAAATTATTAGGTAAGAGTTGATATATTTTAACAAACCATATATCCAGAAAATATAAATTTTGAGCCAGTGAAGGTGCTGGAGAGGCATACACAATACTTAAGTGTGGTATTATAAAAATGATTAATTTTTTTCCTTATGCCAGGAATACAGTGACTTATTGAGCCATTCCTATCTTAAAACATGATCTTATAGCCTCAAGCTATGGACATTCGTCAAGGTGTTCTCCTGTCAGCTCATTGTTCATGCAAAGGTCAGTCTGGAGATTTTGTTATCCGGATCCATTTTATGAGTTTCTGCAGGTAGTCAAGACCGAGATTCTCAGCCTCTTCATTCCGCTAAATTCAACAATGTCCAGTGGGTGGGTATTGGATCACGAATACGTGCCATTTGATATTAGTTGGTAAACAAGCTGTATAAATGTTGGCACTTCACTATCCTCATACTCCATTCAGAAACGCAATGCCAATTATGGATGCTTGAGAGTCAACCAAAATGACAAAAAAAATTATAGTTTCTCTTAGCCAGGTTTTAAAGTGCCAGGTGGACTGCTGTGACTTCTCAAAGTTTGTTGCCAGGCAACCAGCAGGTTCCAGGCACCTGAACCATTAGGTGTATAAAAAAAAAAAAATTAGTCGGTTAGCGAAAGGTCTGGAGAGTATGGTGGATGAAACAGTCTTATAACCAATCTCAAACAATTTTCATATGGTCATATGTGAGACATAGGGCCGAGCATTGTCGTGTTACAGAATAGGGCTGCTTTTCCGATTAACCAAAGATTGCTTTATAAATTTATAATGCATAGGATGTTCAGAATTGTCAAAGAGAACCCTTTTTCATCAAAAGTGATTAATCTGTCTAGAAAAGGTTTATTTCTGTTTCAGAAAAGAAGTGCAGTGCAAACTTCATAACATCAATTGGAGAACAATAATAATAATAAAGTGAAAAATATAATAAATTTTAAATAAAATCAACTCTTTTTATATGAATTCTACTTGGAAGCTCTCTGATTATTCTGCTCACATTCTCCAAAAATAAATAAAAAATCCTCTTCACAAGGTGACATTTTATTTACACAGTAAACAAAATGAATAAACTACCAGGTTTTCCTTCTAATACTGCTAATATACTCTTTTTTTTTTTTTTTAAATAATAATTTTATTCCATATTTACAAAATATACATGTTTATAATTGATTGGGGTACTCCCTTGTACAATTCATTTTCTTGTTGTCAATTTAATTTAAAACTGTTTTATACAATTTGGTAAAAAAAAAAAGAGAGAAAAAAAAACCCAAAACAATGATTAAAATAAAATAAAATACATATCTTTAAATAAAATGAAGTACAAATCATTAAATAAAATATAAATGATAAAATAATTTTTACAATAGTACATTTTTCGTTCTTTTATGTTTGTATCTACGGCTATTTAAGGAGTTTGTGCAAGATTGAAAGAAATTATGGACCAGTTTATATATGTATTCCTGTATCCTGTCTATATTTAGTTCTGTGTGCATTTTAGTTATTCTAGTGTAATATGGGTAATTGTTAACTATTCTGAGACATTTGTTCTGGAATACTTGTAGTTTATTGATGTTCGTTCTGTTAGTGAAGCTCCATATGGGACAGGCATAAGTGATGATAGGTCGGAGTAACGTTTTATATAGAATTAATTTATTTTTGCTGGATAATTTCAATTTTTTATTAAAATACGGATACATTTTGTACATTATTTTCTTCGCGTTTTCCAATTTCAAATTTATATGGTGGTTAAATAATAGCCTGCTGTCTAACGTGACCCCTAGATATTTAACTGTTTTAGCAATAGAGATCGAAGTATTGTTTAAAATTATGTCAGATGGAATTGTAGGCCATCGTTTCGTGAAAATTGTGGCTTCTGTTTTTTCAATATTTAAATGTAAACCCCATTTTTTGAGGTATTTAGATGTTTTTCTAAAAGATTCTTTGAGCCTATTTATTATTTTGTCAATTCGATATGATGAGGAGAATAATGCTGTATCATCGGCAAAGAGGGCTATGTTAACATTTTTGAATTTTGGAAAATCGTTAATGAATAATATAAATAATATTGGACTTAACCAGGAACCCTGGGGGAGGCCGGAAATAGTGTGATATTTGGGGGAGGATATATTATTTACTGAAACGAAAAATGATCTGTTTGATAAAAACGATTTTATGATTAATATTAAATATCTTGGGATGTTAAGATTTATTAATTTGAAGATCAATAAGTTGGTGTGAACAGTATCAAATGCTTTAGCAATGTCAATAAAGATCATGCCAGTGTGTTTCTTAAGATTGAAATTTTCGGTTATATTATCAACAACACGGGCTAATTGGCTAGTGGTTAAGTGATAATGTCGAAATCCAAACTGTTCATTTATTAATATATTGTTGACTGTCATGTGTTCAGTAAGGCGATGTTTTAATATTTTTTCGAACAATTTTGAAAGGATATTTAATAGAATGATCGGTCTATAACTAGTTGGAAGTTCTTGATCTTTATGAGCTTTGGCCAATGGTATTAGTTTTGCAGTTTTCCAATTGATAGGGAAGTAGTTTAGTCTTAGACAGCTGTTGAAAATTTTTGTTGAATTTATAACTGCCTTTTTGGAAAAAAATTTAATTAATATTGCGGGTATATTATCAGGGCCAGGTGCCTTAGTGATTTTGAGTGACTTGATGAGACTAGTGAGTTCAAGTGGGGAAGTGTGTTTGAAATCTGTGTAAGGAGGTTGGAGTGACATATAGTCTTCAATTGTTTTAGTTATTTTATTTAGGTGATATTTTGAAGTTGAAGTGTTAGTGGTATTTTGAATGCTTGAGAAGTGATCGGCAATCATCTTTATTTTTTGTTTTGTGTCGTAGACGTAATTTGTATTTGAGGTCCTTAAGGGAGGTATTGATAGTTTTTTTTTTTGTAAAAACTTTGTGTATTTTCCACAAGTTTTTTTTTTGTAAAAACTTTGTGTATTTTCCACATAGGTTTAGAACCCGGATCAAAGCATTCTAGGGTTTTAGACCAGTTTTCGTTTCTCCAAATGAGAAGTCTATGAGTTTGGAAAGGAATTTCTTTAGAGTTGCGGCACTCGATTTTTGGACTTTATTTTTAAATTTAATTAGATGTTTAAGTGTGGTAGAGAGTTCATCAATTTTTGGCGTAATATAAGTTTTTGGTATAGATTGATGTGCTGCGGATGAAATTAAACCTGTTAGATTGCTTATTGCTTTATCTATTTCTTCTATATTGTTAAGGATTGGGTTGTATTCTAAATTATTATCTAGAATATTTTTGTATTGAGGCCAGTCCGCATCCTTATAACTGTATTTAACTGTGGGAGGATGCAATATCGGATTTAATTTGATACGAAATAAAACTGGGTTATGATCCGAACTGAAAATTGGGAGAGATATTAAACAGCTTAGTGAGTAAAATGATTTTGATAATATGATATCCAGCGTACTAGGTCTGGAATGACTATTCCTGTATGTAGGATTATCCGGAAAATGTATCTGTAGTTTTAGCAGTGTAGCTATATTTAAGAGTAATTTACCATTTTTATCCGTATTATGGCAGTTCCATAGTTTGTTTTTACTGTTTAGATCTCCCATCATAATTACTCGTTCATTTAGGTTTGATAATTTTTTTATGTCCTGGTGGCAGACAGATTTGCTTGGCGGTAAATAAAGGGATATTATAGTTATAGTTTTATTATTGATCAAGTGTAAATTAATGGCTACAGCTCCTAATGATTTTAAAGTAGGTAATGGACAGTAGGAATGTATCCATGATTTATTAATCATGAGTAAGACGCCGCCACCCTTTTTATCTCGATCCGATCTGTAAATTTTGAAATTAGCTATATTAATTTTGTCTGAATTTGTTAAGTGGATTTCAGTTACAGCCAAAATTTTTGGTTTATTTGAGGAAATAAAATCATTTAATTCGAGTATTTTATTTTTAATGGAACGAGCATTCCACAGTATACAGTTTATAGAATTATGAGTCATTTATAATAATATAATGATAATTAGTAATCTTTATTATTTTTGCCAAAATCCTTAATGAAGTTATTGGGGAACTAAGATGGAATAATATTATGAGTACAATAGTAAATTCAGATGGGATGATAATACTAAGTTGTCCGGACTGTGAGGAGATTAGCAGTTTGTTTTGTCTATTATTGACATAATATCTGTATAAATTATGTAAATATTGCTGGTTAATTGAAACACGACTAGGATTAGTGTTATACAAAATATACAATAATAAATATAAAATTATAATTGCATGCACTTTAGATAAATAAAATAATGAGTACAATAATAATATATGATACCATGGTTTGAAGAAAAAAAATGTATTGTCCATTATTCTAATAAGGTTATGATACCTTCAAATAAAGAATTTTGAAATTCCTTCTTCAGCCGAGTTCATTTTCGCCAAGATATATTTAAGGTTTTTCAAAATTGAAGAAATTTTGAATGCAGAAAATCAATTTTTTATTTCTTTAAATATATCCATTATAGATGGTTCTTTATCATTGTTTGGGGTAGTGAAGGTTTCTTGAGGCTATTTTCCTGATGATTTAGGTAGATCTGGAAATTCTTTTTTCGAATTCAAACTTCTGAAGCTTGAGGGTTGCACTTGCGGAGTGTTTTACTTAGTCTTAGTGTTGCATTTTTTTCATAATGTATGCAGTCTTTAGAATCGGCTGTGTGTTGGCCATTACAATTCGCGCATGTCGGTATGAAATTTTCAATATTTTCATTCATACGTTCGTTGAAGCGATGATCTCCTGAACATTTCATACATTTGGGTTTTTTGTGGCAATTTATTGCAATTGAAGCATTGAGTCACTTCTTTTTTGTTTTTGTAAGTTTCCCAAGAGATTATAACGTTTCCGACTGCATTTATTTTTTTAATCAAATTTAATTGATGATCATCTTCTAGTGTGATTACCCAAATAGGTAATCGGACGTGGGGTATTTATTTTTTCTTTATCATTTGATTGACTTTATTTAGTTTAATACCTTTTAAAGATAGGTCTTTTTTTATGTAATCATTTTCAAAACTTGGGGGTGTTCCTTTTAATATGATTTTTGGTTTAATTTCATTTTTAGGAGTGTAAGAATGAAATTCCAGTCCTTTTTCTAATAGTTATGTTTGTAAGTTTTTGAAATCTCCTGCGTTATATGCTATGAAAATAGTTTTATTTTTTCTATATATTATATTTATCTTACTTTCTTTATTTTCATTAAACGATTTTAAAAGATCTTCATAATTATCAAATGAGTTGTACACCACTATTGGAGGGAATGGTTTAATTATTGAACTAATTTCTGATTCATTTAATGACTCCTGATATTCTTCATCATCAGATAATATGGATTACATGTTACTTACAGCTACGCCGTATTGATTCATTTTTCTTTTCTTTGAAGATACCACTTTTTCCGAGTTAGGCTGATTTTGGACCCCTGATAGTCCCGCACCTTGAATTATTTTGCTATCAATACTGATTGTTCACTAAAACTAAAGAAAAGAAAGAAAACTGCACCAAAATAATAGTCAAATTTGAAAGCACAATAGATAAGGTATTAGCACGCACAATGAAAGCTCTGAATGATCCAAGAGTCGAACAGATACTGAATATACTCTTTATTTCAGATTATAATATCAGCAATGAAACCATCTTTGAAGGACAAAAATACAATATCTTATCTACCTAATATCCCAACAAGTTCATATCTATATCCTAATTGTTTTAAATTGTATCAAAAAATGAACTTTACAGTTACTTTCCGAAAAAAAGAAGCTAACGAATGATGTAGGACATGACATACTTCACTATTAAGCTTTTAAAAAAATGGGTTACGCCTCCGCACATAAATGTTTTACAAATACAGGGTCAGCAAAATGATCTTTTAAATACTACCTACAGAAATAAATCCTACTAATATATCTCTAACGGCTGCAGAAATAGCCTAGAACATTGAGTCTAAGATACCCTTTATATGTTGACAAAAGATCTTAATACCTATTTTAAATTACAAGGAACATAGTAGAGATGGGGAAGCCAGATAGGGATAATGCTGAAGGATTGGGATAATAAGTAAGGTTCAGCTGATATTTGGAGAATATCTATGGTCTAAAACAAATGTAATATTAAGGTCCAGTTATTTAGATAGAATGGATTATTGCTAGTTAGATTACAGATTATTGATAGTTAGATAGAATGGAGCATAGAATGTCAATTAAAGGACTTTGAACTCAAATATGAATAAATTGATGTAAATTTGAATAAATTTAATATCTAATAAATCAGCTGTACCTCACACAAGAATTACGATTTACCAGAATATATAATTGGCGATATTGTTTACGCTCGTGTCTTTTAAGTCATATAGGAATTCCACTTACAAAATTTAAATAAAAGATTGATTTACTCCCCCTCCCCTTACTTATCTTAAACTTCAAAATAAACAAACTTATGTATTTAAAAATTACAAAATGATCAATAATGATGACAAAAACATAACCATGATGTAAATAGATATATTAATTACAAAGAAAAAAATATCACCTGTTCCAAGAGCACTCCAATAAGAAACCAATTGTCGAATAATTTATCATCATTCCATTCCTTAAAGCTTATTTTTTTCTATAAAAAAAAAATACACACATATATATATATTCATTTCCTATTTACCAACATACCATTAACAAATTACTCAATATTATAGAACAAAAATGGATTATTACAGACCCTTCCACAGCCCTCAGCCTTCCCTCATATCTTTCTTCATCAGAACTGTGTTACAGATCCGGAAAAATCACCTTAAATGGCCAATATTTTAATCAGATTTCTGGACTTGCAATGGGAAATTCACTGGTCCCTGATTTACCCCAATATAATCCTTATCCCTTTAATATCTCTTAACTAAATATCTCGGAAAAAAAAGACAGTCCCCACAAGCGGACAACAAGATTACTCAAGGAGGGCCGCCAGTCCCCAGTAGCGGAAGACGGTATATCTCGCAACCTGTTTCTCACTTATTTAACGTCACCAGCTTCACACGAGATAAATTGTCGTGACTGAGGCACATCCTAGCGGATCCTTGGAGACTTAATAAGTAGACCCCGGATTTGTATGCAATTGCATGTTTTTTCTGCTTGAAGTTTTTCAATGTTTGATCGCAGATCTACACGAACCACATCAAATGTGACGTATATTCCAAATTTTATTTTGCATATTTGGGAGATAAATGCATATATTTGCATATTTCAATAAAAATCATAATTTGGGAAATTTTTCTTATTTTATAAATTACGTTTTCAAAAACTTTAATATTGCAATGATATTTGTCAAAACAAGAAAGCAAGGGCTTTTGTTTTCTTAGTATCTGGTGAGTTGTTGGTCTTTTGATGGAAGACTTGGGAGTTCTGGGAAACCTCTTTCTACAGTATAGATTTGATTATCCTTCTACGTTGAAAGCCAAGTCAGTACAGTTTCGTTTAGCCTAGGAGAAACGTCGTTATTAACATGCCAAAAGTTTCATCTTCTTTGAAGCAAAAATTAAGTGAATGGATCGCACCATTTAACTCCGAAAAGCAAGTGTTCACGTCAGACGGAAAAATTGTGTTTTGTAACGCGTGTGGAAAACAAATTATGAGTGAAAAAATATTTCAAATAGTTCCGTATGGTAATACAGGTATTTATTTATATTTTTTTTTAATTTAATTTGTTATTCTAAAAAATAATGATTAATCTGAATGGGGTTTCAGGTTCCCATGTAAATGCTGTAAAGTCAAAATTTTCTACTCAAATTTTATTGCCGGCTACTTCTAAACCCACAAAAGATACTTTTTTTGAAGATTTGTGTTTCGCAATGGTCTCATCTGACATACCTTTTAATAAATTAAATCACCTGCCTTTTAAACGCTTTTTGGAAAAATACACTTCACGTCAAATTCCCGATGAGAGTACATTGCGTAAAAATTATCTGTCAGAATGCTATTATAAGACCATGGAAAACGTAAAGAATACTGTTCAGCAAAATTACATATACCTTGTAGTTGATGAAACCACTGAAGCAAGAGGCACTTATATCGAAAATTTATTAGTGGGTGTTTTAAGTACAGGCGGTCCAGGACTGCTATTTTTACTGGAATCAAAGCACCTAGAAAAAACTAACGCTGAAACAATTAGTCGTTTCGTTAATGACAGTATGAAACTGCTATGGTCAGATGCTGGGTTTGAGATGAGAGTGCTACTTCTAGTGACTGACGCAGCACCATATATGACCAAAGCTGCAAAAAACCTAAGTGTGTTTTACAGTAACATGATACACGCCACCTGTGTGTCACACGCACTAAATCGTTTCACTGAAAAAAATAAGAGAAACATTTTCAGACGTTAATGAGCTGATAAGCAACGGCAAGAAAATGTTTTTGAAAGCTCCCAGCCGTGTAATTATTTACAGAGAAGAGATGGACGACATACCTTTACCTCCAGTCCCTGTTGTTACACGCTGGGGAACTTGGCTAAATGCAGCCCTGTTTTATGCTAAACATTTTTACAAGTACTCTAAAAAAAATAGCAGAAAAGGACCCAGATGCACTGAGCGTCCAAAAAGTGATAGCATTTTTTAGAAGGGGGGAGATTTTTAATGACTTGGCTTTTATTTCATGCCATTTATCATTCTTATCAGAGGCTATAACAAAATTAGAAACATGTCTCTTACTGACAGTTTTCAATTAATAAATGATATAAGTGACAAGGTCAACAAAATCCCAGGTCAATTGGGAATCATCTTAAAAAAAAATTTAAGTGAAATATTTTCAAAAAATAGTGGTCTTCAAGTATTACGTGACATAAATAAAATTTTAGAAGGTGATAAATCTGTAAAAATTGAAAAATTCACAGACCCTGAACTTATTTCGGTGTTTAAGTTCGCACCATTGACTTCGGCAGACGTGGAAAGATCATTTTCTGTTTATAAGAGTATTTTAAGTGATCAGAGGCACAGTTTTTCAGAAAATAATTTAGAAATGTATTTGATTGTAAACTTTAATAATTCACAGTAACGTTATTTTATTTAGTTAAAGAAAAATTACTGATTTTTTTAATTCTAATAAATTTTTACAACAAAATTGCTTTTCTATTTTATGAATTACCTTTTTACGTTGTTGTAATGTACAGAAAAACTTTTTCTTATCAATTATACTTGAAATTAAAAGAAATTTAATTGCATATTTTGTTGCATATTTCCCACTTTTTTCTTGCATATTATATGGCATATTTGAGGAGTTTTTAATGCATATAAATCCGAGGTCTATTAATAAGTACATCTAGCGGCCACTAGGCTACAGGGGTGTCTCTATGGGGGAAATATTTGTTTAACCATTATTCATTTTGAGTTTTAGATGCCCTGAGTGATAGTCCTCTGCTTTTATACCCTATCTATCATAAAAATCTTTTTGATCAACAGTTTCACACCTAATTTTATAAGCTAACTACAAATTATTGACAAATTTCGCTCTTTTTAAA
Source organism: Aelia acuminata (assembly GCA_911387785.2). Taxonomy (NCBI): domain Eukaryota; kingdom Metazoa; phylum Arthropoda; class Insecta; order Hemiptera; family Pentatomidae; genus Aelia; species Aelia acuminata. The sequence goes on from OU426980.1 coordinate 101,674,212, forward strand.
CTCAAAACACCGCCATTCCAATCTTCCATATACAAATCATTCCTATACATCCCCATTCTTTTAGAAATGTACAGAAATTTCTAAATTCCACCATTCCAACAATATGTCTTGGCATCAAGTCCCACGATGAACTATCTTGAATTTTGACCAATTTATAGATCCCATCCTCGAATACTGCTCCAATATATAATACCAGATTCCTTGCTCTATCTATGTAAGACGGACCAAAAATTACCTTTAATCTTGTATTTCCCTACACAAACCATCAATAACGTCTCATAACCCACCCCTCTGCCTCAAAACTTTCCTAACATACATCCTTACAACCAGGGTTTAAATTAACTCATATTTTCTCGGCCAGAGTTATATCCAGACTTTCATCCTTCGAATAAGTAAATAAAAATCACATCATTACTTTTGTATTTCTGACCAGAAAATAAAAGTCCTGATATGATATTTATCACAATGATTATCAAATATAAGAGTCTATGTTTGATTTTAATTAGTTAATGATGAATGTATAAGTTTCTTTTACTATTTCTTCATATTGGTATACATTACTGGGTAAACATTTCCATGGAAATTCCATGGAAAGGTTGATAATATAATACCTGATGTCTGATATATTGTTTTCATTGTTTAATGTAATTTACCATGTTTTATAAAATGTACTTTAGAAATCTATATTACACTATCTAACAAGGAAACCTTTACATAAACTAACATATCTCGGTCACAACTCTTTTATTGCACTTTATCCAGCCTATCATTATTATTAAATCAGTTCAAACAACCCTAATGGCTTCTCAATTTTTTCAAAATACTATTTTATATCCAGTTTATTTATTATGTCAGCATAAAGGTTATTAAATTTGAGTGCATTTTTTTAATAGTTCATAGTTTCTATTCTTAAAAATTAAAATGCAGATTTTAAGATTTTGTGCTCAGGTATTATATATTATATTAAATTTATAAAAATGTATGCGATATAAGCAATATTGGGGTCAGCTATTGGGTTACTTAAGGTGATGCTTATGAAAAAGATATATATTATTAGATTACGCAACTAGGTATCAATTTATAACAACTTATCCAATGCAAACAATATTGGGGTACATGTTATTAGAATCAATGTGATAAAAGATATTGGGGTGCATTTTTATATAGTTAGGGATGCTGGTTTTTAAGAATAATAAAGATTTTAGGATTACCTACTCAGGTATTGACTTTTTATTGTAATAGATACTCGAGCAAACTTCAAATCTCATATATTTATATTCAGCGTCTCCGACAATATAATATCCACCCCGATATCATTCCTTTTGCATAAAATATAATAAATCAATACCTGAGCACATATTATTTTATAAAAAATTACGAATTACATGAAATTAAAATTACTTGTAATTTATAATTAATGTGCTATAAGACTTCAATAGAACAACAAGGTAAAATATTTAATGCATAACTTTGTATATTTTTAATTATTACACTTTATAATATCTTATATATAATATTCTCGTGTCACAAAGTTAGTTACCATACTCCTCCGAAACGGCTTGACCGATTTTTATGAAATTTTCTATGCATATTCAGTAGGTCTGAGAATCGGCTACTATCTATTTTTCATACCCCTAAGCAGAGTTGGGCAGTAGTTAACTAATTCCAGTAGTTAACTACATTTTTAACTACTAACTACAAGTTAAGTAGTTGCACGGAGCAACTATTAACTAGTAGTTGGTAGTTAGAAATGTACAACTACTTTTTCCAACTACAATAAAAGTAGTTAGAATTTTTAACTACCAACTACTAGTTAGAAAAAGTAGTTAAAATGTTTAACTACCAACTACTAGTCGGTAGTTAAAAAGTTGTTAACTACAATAGTAGACAACTACTTTTGGAAGGTTTGTTCTAAAAACCAGTCCTGAACTAATTTTCATGCTCTCCATTCTGTTTATTTACAATTTAATTGTTTGGTTTTCTCCTTCGATGGGCTCTTGTTCCGTAACCAACCAATCAAACATAGAATCGAAGGAGGGAGGGGGGGGGGGGCATGACAGCCAGTCTAGGACAGCTTGTTGGAACAAGCACACTAGAAAGTAGTTTGAATTTCGTTATTCTTTCACACGGGTGTGGTGATCCACACATATAATTATTAGGCCATTTATTATATAAATATAATGTATATTAATTGTTATTATATCATATTATATGAGGGCTATTTTAGAAATATTGTATATGTGGATATAAATGAGAATGATTATAATTAGTTTAATTAGGTGCCCAAATAGATAATTGAATGTATTTGAGTTTGTATACATATGCTAACAAATAACATAGGGCCAAACTTTGTACCCTAGCCATCCTTATCGCCCCACTCTAAAAAGGGCCCAGAGAACAGTCTCTAGCAGAATTTCCTTCTATATCTAAAGGTATAGAATTTATGATTGAAGAATTAGAAAGTTTAGAAAATAAAATGGCCGGGCAGCTTAGTGAATTTATTATTAAATCTAATGAATTTAAGGAACGCGCGGAAAATTTTGATTTAAGATTAAGTGGCCATGTTAAAAATCCAATAGGAGTGGGGAATGAAAATATTAACAATTATATTAATTTAGAGAGAAAAAATAATAATTATGTCCTTTTAAGTACCTTAGAATTTTTAAACGCAACAGAAATAAATATGGATGATTTAAAAAATTTAATTGAGATCAATCAGATGGAAATAGTTATTATAAATAACGCGCGATTAACTTTTATGGAGATTGCCCCAGAAAATAATGAAAATTTAAATATTAGCCCAGTTGAAAATAATTGTGAAAATCTTAACTGTCGCCCTACTGATAAAATTGAAATTAATAGTGAACAGGTCTGCCAACCGTTATGTTTGTTCGATAATAATAATGCCAGTATTTCTCCGAATAATCAGTGTAATGCCGTCCTTTGCCCTAATCCTGGCTACCAAGTACTAACTGAAAGGATTATTTTGTTTTCGTCGAGCAATAAAAACAACATTCGCAATAATAAATTTTATTTTTTGAATAAAAATAGCTGTCGACAGAATATGTACAATTACTTTAAAAAGGGAAAGAATCGTCGCAAATATAATAAATCTAAACGTCGAAATTATGCTAGGATAAATAAAAATTATTTTAGAAATAAAAATTGTAAGGGCAGATATAAAAATCATTATTTTATAAGTAAACTTGTTAAAAATCATAGTCATGGCAACATTAATTATTGGAAAGTGACGTATAATTTATTATCGCCCAAAGTAGAAAATAATAATGGTAATTATTGGAAGGAAAAATACAAATCTGTATTGGGTTCAGATCGGAACGGCGGTAAAGTGCTAGTTAATTAATAAATAAAGTTGGAAGAAATTTAAGAATATAAAAAGACCGCGCGTGTTTCAAGGTGTTTAACAATTGGATTAATGAGAGTAATGTTAATGGTTTATTTGAATAACAATAAGTAATTTGTTTAATTCTAAATAAAATATTGATATTAATAATTATCAATGGCCATAATTAATAATATTAATTAACGGTAATAATAATATTTTTATATTGAATATGATATTTATGGAATTTAATATTTATAGAAAAATAAATGTGGTTATTATCGACGAATGGCCGATGATAGAAAAATATTGTCTTTGTATTGTCGTAATAATAATTGATGTTTAGGAAAAATTGTGTTCCTGTAATTTTAGTGATATAAGATGGCGAACAATTATTGTAAATTACGTTGAAATATTTTATTTATTTGATGGGTAATAATATTGATTAAAAAAATGGTCTTCGCATATTTTAATGATAATCTTATGGCGTTTATAAATAATGGTGGAATATATATACATATATGATGTAATAAAATTTTTTTTTTATGGCCTATCCTTTGAGTCCTAATATCCTTTCCTGAGGCAGCATTTGTTTTAAGTAAAATTAAATAGCATTATAAAGCTCAGTTGCAGATATTAATTGTTATATATTAAGAAGTTTTGACCTTGAACTTGAGGAGAGCTATACTGGAAATTTAGAATTTTGGCTCTAATATTACTATTATTGCATGGAAATTATTGGAAAAATTGAATGATGCACAGAGATAAGTTTGAATTTGATTATTTTGTTTAGAAATAATAATTGTGAATATGGCCTTTGTAGAATTTAATTGAATAATTTACATTTTATAATGAATATACCTATAATAATTTGAGGCCTATTTTAATATTCTGTTTTGTGTATATGAAATGTATTGTAATTAATAATTTATATATTTAGAACATTGAAAATAATTCAATATGTATGCATTTTTATGAATTTGAAATTAATATTGATTTGTGAATTCTAGATTTGAATGAAAATTCTGAATTTGTAATTTTATTTAAGAAGATCATTACAACAAGAAGATTTGGTTTTAATTTTATATGCACAGAGAAGTATTTTTAAATTTTTTTTTCAGGAATTTTGATATTTTTTATTTTTTGGATTTTGTTTGAATGAATGATTTTTGTTGAATGAAAGGAAGTTTTATGTTTGTAAACCCCTTAATATGTTACATGTATGTGTTGTAATTTTGTTGATGACATAATGCGCAACTGAGCATAGATAAAATGGCCAAGTATTACTTCGAAAAACAATATGGGATATAATGGTATTTAAATAAATGAATTCATGAATAAAATAATTGATAAATATAAGTTGGTATGAAATATGTTGGTATATATTGATATGTATAATGGTGTCATTATTATTGATGAAGGTTATTTTGAATATTAATTATGATGTTTATTCATATTATTTAATATGAATTATTGGGATTATATTGACATTGATTGAATGATTTTTGAGGAAATTTATATTATGATGAAATTACTGTGCATCAAATGTTATTTTCTGTGGTATATCTGAGAACAAGGTTAAGCGCTGGAAAAATTTTCAGATCCTGATAAGGATGTTCCTGACTTAATGCAGTAAGCCAACCTTGCAGTCATGTATCCAGATCTGTTAGCAGAGCCCTCCTTCTTCAACTTTAAGGCTACAAGAACTCTTAATCATCACCAACAGGCCATCATCGAATCCACCCACATCCATGCATCCACCATCAAGGATACCAACCCATCAACACCCATCGAGGATATCAATCAGCCATCAAGACATTTCTTCAACCTACTTCTCATCGAAACTAAGCTAAATACTGTAAAATAATTTTTAATTGTATAAATTTTGGGGAAAAATTAAGAAAATATTGTATAAATTTGAATTTCGGCTTAATTTTTTTTTAAGAAAAAGTGAAATTTTAAAATATTTGAAATTAATGAAAAATTATTATGAATATATGATAATTTAATATTAAAAGAATACAGTCCTTAAATTAGTAATTTGGGTCTCATAAAAAAAAAAAAAAAATGAGACTGGAATTTTTTTTTTCACATGTATATAGCTTGATTTATGGCTTCGAAAGAAGCAAGACAGATCAATCTACATAGATGTTTTTTTTTGCTTCAGTGATGTAGAGACCAAACTATAAATTTTGATCTAATTAAATGAAAATAAAGGACTAATGATTATTTACTTTGAAATTAGTACAATTTTGTTGAGCGGGAGCAAATTTAAATGATTTGGGCATTTTGAAATTTTAGAGAGTTAAATAACATTTTATTGTTTTTTGTGGTAATGTTCATCTGAACTTAATAAGCCCTTAAATTATTATCGAGACCTTTATATTGTAATAAAAAAAAAATTGATGATTAATGCCACCACAACGATTATCAGAGCTGCCTAATATTTGCTTACAATGTTTGTTTTTTATACATGTGCAATAGGTCTCTAAGATTAAGATTAGAATAAGACTAATTTAATATAAGATATATGTTTGTGGCCAATATGTATATAAGGATTCAATATATTTGACATGGCATCACATATGATAACTGACACATGCCAATTTATTTTGCTGGGCAGAAATTTTGAAAGGATAGTTTCCATTAAAAAGGGTCCCACATCAGCTCCGATGTGCTATTTTCCTGCAGTTAGCTATAAATTTGACCTAGGGTCCTTTTAAATTCGTGAAGGGGAATGTTAGATTCCTTGCCTTTCCATATCCTGTGGTTCAAGACGACTGCATAAGTGGAGGCCCCACTTATAAGGTTGTGATCTTGAATCCCAACCCTTCAAGATGGTTCGAGACGACTGCATAAGAGGAGGTCCCTCTTATCAGGTTGTAATCTTGCAGCCATAAATCCTTATCTAGGCGAAGGGACCAAATACCCCCCACAGGGAAACCCCCCTCAATTGGCACACACAGAAATACTGAGACTATTAATTAAACTTAATTTTGGAAAAGATGATTCTATATATATATATTGTTATATGTGTGTGTCTAACATAATATAAGTTAGAATAAGTTTAAACCTTTTGCACATCGGATTATATCTGCCCATATTGATGTCCCATTATAAATGATTAAAAATTTTTTTCTTCATCGTCATGAAACTTAATTGAAATCATCAATTTTTTTTTAATCGAGAGGGGGGGTAATGTGGTGATCCACACATGTAATTATTAGGCCATTTATTATATAAATATAATGTATATTAATTGTTATTATATCATATTATATGAGGGCTATTATAGAAATATTGTATATGTGGATATAAATGAGAATGATTATAATTAGTTTAATTAGGTGCCCAAATAGATAATTGAATATATTTGAGTTTGTATAAATATGCTAACAAATAACATAGGGCCAAACTTTGTACCCTAGCCATCCTTATCGCCCCACTCTAAAAAGGGCCCAGAGAACAGTCTCTAGCAGAATTTCCTTCCAGTTAGACGTATTGCTGCCGGCCCCCCACTTCCTATATTCACTTAATCAAGGCCTGCATATATCAATTTATATATTTATCTTTATGTATATATGTATATATTATCACCAATTACAATATTCTTCCACTGCGTAATTCTGTCTATTTTTTGCATGTCCCAATTGTTAAAGATAATTATGATCCACGGACCTTAACGGACCTCTTTACAACCCATATTATTAATTTAATGAAACCAGGGACATAGCACGGGGATCGGGGCAGGTGTTTTAGAAAAAAAATATTCCTTTTTTATTTTAGTGGGGGGGGGGGTCATTGAAAATAGTTAGATTTTCCTATTTCTTTCACATGGGGGTCCAATATTATGTTATCAAGGTTGTTGTTTTTGAAAAAAATATTTATATTGTATTTTAATTGATGGGGGGGGGGGAGATAAAAAAGTTAGATTTTTGGAGTTTTTCACACAGGAGTACAATATTATCGAGGACTGTGTTCTTCAAAACAAAATTTTATATCGTATTTTAGTGGCGGGGGGGGGGGGGGCGCACTAATATTGATAATGATTACCTTTTCGGATTTTTTTTCACATCAGGGTCTAATATAATGTTATCAAGGACAGTTTATACGAAAATCATATTTATTTTGAATGTGATCTAATCATACTTTTTATATTTCTTTTTTATATTTTGTATGAGTGTTTATCTTTAATTATGGGTTATATAATATCATTTTTTTTGTTTTGGTTTTTTGTTCCTCCCCTTCCTCGCCTTTTTTTTAGGCTATACGGGGTTTCTCGGGCCAGGGGAGTGGGTGGGGGATTGATGCCAAGTATTATTAAATGTTTCCTGGCTCCGATTGCTATCTTCGGGTTATCAATCATACGTTACCATGGGAAACGCGTATTTTCTAACGCATTTGCCCTCTCGGCTATCCTATATCTGTTTGTTAAAATAATATGATTTAAATATTACCAGGGTTTATTTGGGAATTATTTTTCATTTACCATTTTAAACATTAAATTACAACATAAGATCAAATTCAAAATAAATATTATTTTCGTATACACTATCCTAGATAACATAATATAAGACCCTGATGTGAAAAAAAATCCGAAAAGGTATTCATTATCAATATTAATACAATACGAAAAATTTTTTGAACAACACCGTCCTCGATAACATAATATTGGACCCCTGTGTGAAAAAACTCTGAAAATCTAACTTTTTTTAAGTGCGCTTCCCCATCCCCCGCTATTGAAATCCAAAATGAATATTTTTTTCAAAGACAACGTTATTCCCGATAACATAATATTGGACCCCATGAGAACGAAATCCGAATCCGGAGTTGGTGTAGCGCTAGTGTCGGTGCAACAAGGACTGATAAGGGTAATAATTAATTTATTACTTTCTTTTTAATTGAAGTGTTTATTCATTATAAATTTGAGTGAAAAACAGCAAATTGAAACTAATTATCCTGCACTGGACATTTTAAAAGACCAGAAATAACCCACTTTCAAGAAATACCGTCACCTACCTGCTTATCACAGGCCTAACAAGGTTATCTAATTATAGAAATCAAATAAAAGTATTTTTTACAGCCAATATATAAAGAAATAGCCCAAATTAAGCATAAACAGTAACAAATACTAGTAAAATAAATATTAGAAGCTCAACATTAAGAAAATATATATATATATATATTTTTTATTAAGATCTCACATTTTTTTTTTTTTTTTATTGCCTTATTTTTTCCTCTGACCAATTAAAATGAGCGATAAAAAAGGACAACCTGAAGAAGAATTTAACACCATAGTTTTGGGACAACTTGAAGCCATATAAAATGATATCAAAACTCTTAATGACAAAATGAACAGTATACAAGTAGATAATCAGACCCTACACTCAACAATTAATGAACTCCGATCTGACTTTAATAAAACATGGCCAAAAGCAAAGAAGGATATAAAAGCCTGTAAAATAAATATTAATGATTTGAAAAAGGAAAATATAACTCTACAGCAGCAAGTCACTGAATTACAGAAAAACGTTATAGAAAATTCACAAATATCATACAAATCAATAGTGAAAATTGACAATATTCCCTTCTTTGAAAATGAAAACTTATTTTCTATAGTAAAAGAAATAGCGGACAACGTCGGAATGAACCTCACTCCCGAAATGATAGAAGATATTCACCGCATGAAATCAAAAAATAGTCAATATCCTCCATCTATAGTTACAAAATTCACGTCGACCTCAGTTAGAAATAATTTTATAATAAATTCAAAAAAACTAAAACAAAACCTATTGCTTCATAATAACCAAATCTACATTAATGAAATGCTATCACCGGCTAAACTATCAATATTTCAGAGCCCGAAAATTAAAAAAAGAAGGAATAATCAATCAAGTTTGGACTAAGAATGGCACAATACTAGAAAGAAAATCAATCAAGAAAAACCTACCATTTTAAGATCCTTTAATGATATAGATTTATTAGAAGGTGCGGCTACGACAAATGACAGATTTTGATATTTCAGCCACAGACACAGAAATAGATGAAATAGACACTGATTCATCTGCAAGAACCACTAAATCAATCAAGAAAAGAAAAATTAGGCAAACTAACACTATAAAAACTTTTTTAGAAAAAAAGAATCAATCAACCCAATTAGAACAGTAAATAAAACCCGAACAAAACCTACCAATCATAGAGATAAGGACTTAATGCGTGTCCAAAGACATAATAAACTTTCATTGAAAATATTATTCTGGAATGTTTACGGATTTAGCTCTATTCAAAATCTCGGCCAAGAAGAAATTAACGTAATTGCTAATTCACATATTGTTTGTTTTACTGAAACATGGCTTAGTGCAAATGTAATAAAACCTAAATTCTTAAATGATTTTGATTATGTGTATATACAAGCCGTGAGGCAATCACTCGTAGGAAGACCAAGTGGCGGGATTATAATATTTTTTAAAAAAAATTATTTAGTAATATAGAAATAATATACTCAAGCGAAATATTCTTATGTGTATTGCTGCAATATAAGCAAACAAAAATTGTCATCGGAGCGGTATACTGGAAACCAGGCCCTGAAAATGACTATAAATTACAATTAATAATCAATGCCCTTACAGGCATAACAAATAGATACTGCTGCTATAATATCATTGTCGGAGGAGGCTGGAATGCTCGGCTCGGTTCCTTGAACGAATTAGATGACGAGGCTATTTGTATGAAATCTTTTACTGGAAAGCGTCTTGTCTTGGATAATGCAGTAAATAAGAGGGGCCGAAACCTGGTGGCAGCAATGCAAGAGCTTGGCATGGTTGTATGCAATGGCAGATCAAGTATAGATTCTCCAGGGAAATTTACTTATGTAGGCACTAACGGTTGTAGCACAATAGACTATGTATGGGTGTCTTTTCCATCGTTTCAAGACATAGAGGATTTCGAAATGATTCTATTTTGTAGTCAATCTGATCACTTCCCCTGCCTGCTTACAATTTACTCCACTGAGGAAAAACTAATAAATTTAGAAACGAAAAATATTGTTAACACAGATCCGATTAACTTGAATATTTTTAAAGCTATTCTAGAATCGGCTGAAACAGATTTTGATTTTAGAAAGAGTTGCAGTGTCCTACATGAACAATTTCATAATATTATCATTGCGGGTATGAAGGAAGCTGGCCTATTGAAGAAAATAAGCAGCTGCAAGAGGAGGGATAATAAGCCCTGGTTTAACAATAGCTGCCGTAAAGCTAAGGAAGACCTCAAAGACTCTTATAAAGTGGCAAAGAAAAATTCATATAGATTAGAACTTTTAAACTCGTATATAGAAGCCAAGAAAACTTATAAAAAGACAATATCAGCTGCTAAAACACAGTACTATGAAAAGATGAGAAACATAATCTGCACCAGCAAGAGCCCTCAAGAATTTTGGCAGAACATCAGAAAATTCCAAATTAAACCTATTCAAAACAGCGCTCTCTCGATTGAACAATGGGAATCCTTCTTTTTGTCCTTTCTGCCCCAAAAACTAGACATCGGTTGTCACTTTCTCTATAACGATACCCCAGAATTAGATATGGAAATCTCAATAGCAGAACTCAGAACGGCTACTAAAAAATGCAAATCGAACAAGGCAATAGGTACGGATTTAATTCCCAATGAGTGCTTCAAAGTCATGAACAGTAAATGGGAGCTAACCCTGCTTGAGATATTTAACAAGGTATGGCAAGAAGAATGCATTCCTCCAAGCTGGGTTAAAATTAAAATGAAATTACTTCATAAAAAAGGAGCAAAAGATTACCCCATGAACTACAGAGGAATTTCAATATTGAACTCAAATTTGAAACTATTTACCAGCATTATCCATAACCGA